>JAQQZS010000037.1:29985597-30006820 GCA_030068045.1 Platyallabes tihoni
ATACACACACACACATACACACACACACATACACACACACACATACACACACACACATACACACACATACACACACATACACACACACACGAAACAAATATATTAAAAAAATAAATATATATGAATTTGTTATGGATTACATGCTTCTGTAATAATTAATAAATAATTAATACATTTCTTATTTATCTATGTTTTCATTTGAGCTGGTAAAGTGGTACAATTCCTCTATAATCCTACAGGTGGTGCACTCTAAACTATATACACTATGAAATTAGCTAATTATTTGTGACATTCATATAGAATGAGATAAACTTCATATTGTATCACAACATCTATACAATCATGACAATTTTTTTTGCATAAAAAAAATTCTCATAAAATTAAATCACACAAAAACATCATCACCAATCATATCATTTGAAGTTGTTTAATCATAAATTAATGACTCTACTTATACATTTAAGGAAAAAATGTGATTCTGAATGTGAATACAGTACACACTCTCTCTCATTATATATATATATATATATATATATATATTACACACACTCAATAATAATAATAAATACAAAAAAAGGATTTAATTGTACATCATCTACAATCGCATCCTCCTCCTGTCCGTTACGAACCATCATTACTCTCCGCTCTGAAACTTGCTAGAACCCGAGCTCTAGATGGTGGAGTTCTTTCCCCTTTGTACAGTTTCACGGTCATTCCTCAGCCCAGACCCGATGAGTGAAATTACCATTTGCAGTCTTCAGATGCACTTTACCCTCACAGTCATCGTTTCATTTAAAATCCAATGTGCTCGAGTCTAGAGCCAGACCGAATATACTGTGAGGAAAGTTCAGCAATGTCGTTAAGCTCCACTTACTGCTGCAGAAAAATCAATATTATTGCTCTAGTAAGATACCTTCGAACGTCTCTATTTGGATTTTCGGACAAATCAGCCAGCATTAGCATTTCTGTCCTACAGATCAGTTCACGCTCTAATGAATGGGGCAGAATGTATTTCGGACACATCTCGGATGTAATTAGTACACTTCAGTAATTTATAAACACAAACAAGTAGGTGATTTCATGATAAATTAGATAATTGCTGAACTGAAATTTAGCAAGAAATTTGCCTTACGAAGCATTTCCGGCATGTGGACGATCAAAAACGAGCCGACCAAGTTGCGCGTAAATACGGGAGCCGTTCAAAATTTGTTTTCTTCAGTGAAAAGCCATACAAAGCAAGTTTATAGGTATTTTTTTCATGTTTTTTTTTTTTGCATTTTGTGCAAGATTTAGTGAAGACGTAGCACCAGGGGTCCTAAGGATGTTATCAAGAACGGTCACAAGTAGAAAAGGGAGCCGCTTTCAGTTTGGTTTTTTAAAGCAGCCGAGAGGAATCATAAATTAAAGTTAAGTGAGGGTTAATGTCTATTTATTTCATATTTGACTACATTTACATGTCCTTTCTAAATGTTTTGATTGTTTCTATATGCAAAAATATGATAATAGTGATTGAAATTGGTAATATTTTTTGGGTGGCTGGAACGGATCATCTACATTTACATGATTTCCTATAGGAAAATGAGTTTCTCCTTCAGAACACTGGTGCCTACTCTGAGACACATGAAAAAATTATGCACAAGACAAAAAACAAAAATACTTTAGATGTGTATGTAGAAAGAGAAAGAGAAGACTAAATTGGTCTGAAGTGTCAGGAATGCTGCAATAAGTCAAACAATCACTCTTTACAAGCGTGATGAGCAGAAAAGCATCACAGAACACAAACCAAACCGGCAGAACCCCAGGACACCTGGTTCCACTCCAGTCACCCAAAAACAGGAATCCGAGGCTACAACAGAATCTCCACCTGTCCAGTTCTGAAATCATTATGAAGACCTCACATGATCGCGTCAATTACGTTTCTTGCAAATTATTAAGAATAACAATTCTTCTATCCGCATCTTGCAAAGTATAACGAGATTTTCAGATTAGTCTCCGTAGACGTTCATTCATATTGAACTGGAAAGCTGCCCCGCTAACACCACGCTCGAATTTAGCAGCATTAGCACAATTAGTGTCGAGGACTTTTTTAGGAACAATCTGAAAGTGTTTAAGCAACCGTCTACACAAAAGAACAAAAACAAAACAGCATGACACGACACCGGAAAAAAATGTGCTATAACGCTGAATTACATTTACGTTGTCTTTTTTAGATTTCTTTTCGATTCACCTTGATTTCCTATTTTCTCATATTAGATTAAAAAGAAACCGAGCCCGGTGCCAGACGCTAGCCCTCTCCCTGCGAGCCTGACGCCATGTTGGTTCATGTGCCGGTGAGCGAGCCTCATTAGCCGTGCTCCGTCGGTGCCGCGCATTGGGCTGATAGTGTTGGCTAACGGTTCTGTGTTCTGTGTGTTTGCTCCACGACTCCTCATGAGTACATACGGGACCGGTACGGGCAATTTATTTTGATTCTTTTGTATTTTTAATTCTCGGCTCGACTGTAGCCCGCCAACTCGAGTGCTGCTGATGTTTTCACCAAATGCTAATTAGCTCTACTCCATGCCAGCTCTATAGTTACAAGCCTCCCTGCTCAGCTACTGATTACTTATGAGTCCTTGGTGTGTGTGTGTGTGTGTGTGTCGCTTCTGCCAGACTCTACCTTACTGTTCATCATTCTGCCAACAATTAGATTCCTTTAAACTGGCCAAGCAAAAAATTCACATTTCCTCAGCTTGGTTATAGAAAACATTTTGTACCGAGACGACGGTTCCTCCGACAGAGACTTGGTTCTTGACCTTATGGATGTCATGCACCAGCCTGGTTATGTACAGTGCAGTTAAACACTTTGGAGCTGATATTTGCTAAAAACCATCACATTTCACTAGACATGCACCGATCGATCAGCGAGTGACTGGAATCGGACATATTCATCGACTTGATCGGTCATGACCGGTCCGGTGATCATGTCACACATGTTCTCCCAAGTGGCGCAACAGAAATGCGTTCACAGTACCATCTGTAAGCGGTCTGCTCTCCAAAAGCCCCTGGCTCGCTGGCCCCATGTGGTCTGCTTGGGATTGGTGTGATGACTGGGGACGGTTCCACTTGAAGACGGTCTTGACCTTGGCTGATGCAGGCAGTTTTTTTCCGATGGCTTGTGACTGCAGTCGATAAATAGCTCAGGACTGAAATTCCTACTGTACAAACCCGAGACTCCAACAATAAAAGTCGACTTTATATCAATTTAAACACCCCTCATGTTATATTGAACTTTCAGCGTCATAGCACACAGAGTGACCGCAAATCAAGCCGTATTATATCCATCAGATACCCTGCAAATGAGAATGTGTTCCTTGTTAAATCTGGTTCATCTCAAGGTTTTCAAAAACTAGTTTTTAAAAAAAGCGCTATATGAATGAGGTTCAAATTAGCCATCTGTAGCTAGGATCATTCGTAGCGGCAGTGTAGCCAATCACATGCTTCTGTGCTTTATGAACACCCCTAAAGGACATCTTAGGTAGTTTAAGAGGCTTGTGTCTCAAGGAGGCAGATGATGGCTTTTGATCGCTCTGGTTGAATTTAGATTTTTCAGTTCATTTTCAAGCTCAGACCAGTAACCTGAAGAAAGTCCTGTAATCTTGAGCAGTTTTAGAAAAACATTTAAAGTTATTTAATTGCTCATACTTTGTTATAAACATATAATAAAATTTTTTCATTAAAAGGTATGAAAATGGGGCCTCCGAGTGGTGCAGTGGCAAAGTGCTCGCCCTATCATCCGGAGATCACTGGTTCGAACCCCGGGTGATGCTGTTACCTCTCACAGCTGGAGACCTAGAGAGAGCGGATTGGCCGAGCTTTCTCAGTGGGGAGGGATGAGAGGTACTTCGCGCTCCCACATTAATGACGGCTCTACAGCCAATCAGGGGCGTCTGTGAGCTCAGCGGATAGCGCTGTCCTCCGAATGTGTTACGCCGACCCCCAATGGTGCGTGAGCGAGCAGTTAGAAAAAATGGTCGGTGACGTCACATGGGTCGGAGGAAACACGTGGGTCGGTTTGCGGCCCTCCCGACTGAGTGGCGGTAGAAACTTAATGTGAGGGCCCCCTAGTGACTGGGAGGAATTGGACACGACTAAATTAGGGGAGAAAATCGGGGAAAAAAGAGGGAAAAAATTTTAACAAAAGGTATGAAAATGTTTTTGTTTTCTATCAGAACGAGATCTAAAAAAGAAAAGATTTGGATCTAAATCGTCGGTACAAACGGCAGTCAAACTTCATAAATCGTAAATCGGTATCAGCCATGGAAAGCACCATCGATGCAGTTCTACATTTCATCACTGTTTCCCAAAAATGAATTACTAATCACTGTACATTTATTTATTTATTTATTTATTAACAAACAAACAAATAACCATAATATAATATCTCACTGATCCCAATGACCAATCACTGATCACCATGTTTCATAAACACCCACCCAATCACCCATCACCACTGAGTTTCCTGACTAGTAACTTGTAAATACATACTGTATACGGTTAGTCTCACTGAAAAACACCTCCCTTATATAACTGATGAAACTCTTTTGGCCGTGCATCAACACTGGGTGAACTAGTAGCCGTACGGTGCGACGCAGGTTAGCGACGCAGCAAGACTCCTATGATGCAGGTTAGCGACACGCGATTGACGTCCACAACATAACACCTCTGAGTAAAGACAAAGGGCCGAGATCCGGAGGTTCACGTCACTTCTATCATCTTATATTCCTGAAACAAAGGCCACACCGACCCAAGTTATCCGGATGACATTTAGATTTGTGTCAGTGCACAGTCTGGCTCTCTGCAGCCTCCTACATTATTAACTGTAAGTATCTATAATTTACACCTAGAGAAGGCGTAGACATAGTTATCAGAACCACTATTTATTTAATATAATACTTCAGATCATTTTATTTATTTTTTTATTCCGTTTTTGAGCTTTATGTGTTAATTAAATACCTTTATACAGCACTTTTCTTTTTCACGTCCACCCACTCGTCATCTTTCGTCCTAGTCTTGTGCCTGATACTGATACGGCTAATCTCTCTAATCCCTTCGACACACTCTAACTTACACTTTTATTTGTAGCATTTTCAATTAACTTTTTATCTCTTCTCTCGGTTTATCTCCGAACCTCACGATCTGAAATCTGTATTTAAGCTTTAAGCACTTCATTAAGGACATTATTGACTATGCCATGGCCTACCGTAAAAAAAATTGCTTAAATAGAAGGACAACGTAAAACGTGCTTCTGTTATCAATGGAGGCAGCTGTAATCCTAAAACTCGCAGCTTGGCTCAAGTTCAGTGCTTATTTCTAAATCTATTCCCTCCATCTGCCAGCTTGATCCTGTTCCAATCGCCCTCATCTGTTTTCTCACGCCCCATTTCCCACTTCATTAATAAGTCCTTTCAATCTGGTTCTGTACCTCTGGCCTTAAAATAACTCCGAGCGAACCTGTTCTGAAGGAAACTTGCTTCGGCTTCTCACGTTATTGGTGCGATTCCGTGCTTAGGATGGGATCTTATTTAAAAAATAAATAAATAAAAATAAAAATAGAAATGACGTGCACTCAAATTATGTTCTTATAAAAGAGTTTATAATTTAAAAGACCGAGCGTTTGTTCTAAAATCACAAAGACATTTTAATGAGTTAATGACTAAATGTATTTCTTTTAATCATTTTTTTCCTGATGTATAATTCAGCTTAATAAAGTTAAAATCTGATAATGTGAACTCCTGACCATGTGACTCATGGGCGTCGTGTTCAGGTAACGGAACTGTGATAAAAAATGAACGTATTTCATAATCTACTGTATAATGAGCATTAAAAGGCATACGGTGTAGAAGGTTTAAAAAATAAATACATAAGTAATATGCCTCCATATGTATTTTAACAAATATATTTCAATATTTCAGGCAAAATTGCTGTAGATTTTATCATTTTTATTAATGACTCATTATTTATCTGAAACATGCATATGGGGTGTTATACCCTTTTATATTTACTGTACATACAGTACTGTGCAAAAGTCATACACATACCGTACACTAAATGCCATTCTTTTAGCCTGAAATTCCTGAAAATGAAATTTAAAAGTATTATACTTTTGTACAGGTGCCACATTGTTTTGTACATCGAGATTATTCCGGGTCAGATTTGACCCATATCTATTAAAATTAATGTTGAATTCACCAGCGTGTGTTAAATCAAGGAAAAGGGTGGGAATTTTAAAACAGTGCCATGTACGGTGTATAGGGGGGAGTTTAAAACTGTCCTGAGAACTGTCTGTGTTGCTCAGGGCCTCTCAGAAACCTGCACCTGTTCGTCTTTGAAGGGTCGTGGGGGGGGATATCGAAACAGTGAAAGACTAAAACAGCACAAGAGTGATCATACTGTAATAAACATAAGGAACAAAAAAATCAGACAGAGGTCAGAGGTCAGATGGTGCCTCGACACAGGCATGAGATCTGCACCCGCAAAAACAAGCACCTACAGTGTACTGTAAATAAAAACAAAATAAAAATAAAAAGATCAAGATAGATAAAAACAGGTGTTGAGGATCTCACACACGCAAGGGTTCCGACTACTGCACACAACAGTACACAATGTTTTATATTCGTGTTCTAAGTGATAATTTTGATCTAAGATTATTATAGATGGTAGTTAGGATTTTATGTTATGGCAATGACAACAGTCATGTTGTAATGGTTGTAGATGGTTATATAATAAATCCCAACTGTTCTACAACTGTGTTTTTGCTCACTTTACTTTCAATAAAATGTATTAAAATCATTATGGCTGTTATGTTTTCATGTCGGGACATCGCATTGTGTGATAGATGTTTTTATCCAATAAGAGAAAAAAAAAAATCTGAAACATTGATTAAGGATTAATCATCCATTTATTAATGTCAGATAGGCTGCTTATAAATTATTTAAAAGGTCATACAGTGAAGGCATAGAATATGAACCATATGCAAGAGTACAATTAAATTAAATGATGAAAATTACATTTAAGAAGATTGGAAACTGAAGTTTTACTATTACAGGCTGCAAAATGCCTAAAGATACATAACGTTTTTTTGTAACAACCTCAGCAGCGACCTCATTTCCCCTCTTGTCTGTTCCAACCACTCAGCATTCAGCATCAGCAGTATACTAATCACCGCCTGATCATCTGTCATCATCTGCACCTGTTTCTCACTGGGTCATGTCTTAAATGAGATGTTTTTTTTATGCTTGAATGATTTCACAGGTCACTGTGTGGTTTAACAAACAAGAAACATTCCTCTCAAACTGCTCAGGTACAGGGACTGGACTGAAAATAATGAAAGCCAAAAACATGCCAAAAAAAAGGTTAAAATGTTAGATATACTGTACAGGAAAATCTGGCTCTTTGGAAGCAAAATATGAAGAAATGAGTAAGGAGCACAGCACGTTATTTACACAGACATGCAAAAGAAACAAAAGAAACAAAAAACAAACAAACAAAAGTTTTGTGAACGTATGTGATGCCAAAACGACATACTGTAGTTACACTTTTGAGCGAGTAAAGTTTGCTCATGATTCATTCTTTGTTGATTTTTTCCTTTAGAGTGTTTAAGAGTAACTATTTGTCCGGGCATATAATGAGAAGGTTGTATTCAGCATGAAGACGTCTTTCAGAAGGTGGCACTAAGACCAGGTCGAGACTCCATTACTGTTTTGCCCCTTCATTTAAATCAACCAATAATGCTGTTTATGGTAGAAAGGAGGAATCTCATGATTTCCCATCTATCCGTTTCTGGGACGGACCATTCTCAGATTGAACAACAATCCAGTTTCTTAGGAAATGTTCTCATTTCGTTTTACTTATACTGTAGTTTCGCTTAAAGATGGCTCCATTCCAGTATGAAAAGAAGGAAACAAGGAGCTGGCATAAAATGTATGCAGCGAACTGTGCCAAAATGATCAGCATTTATTTACTTCCTGCATGTCTGTATATTTTGAAATGTAATCCTGGTGAAGCACAAATCCTATAATCATCCCAAGACCCATTTCTGATCTCATTTTTCTATACAACCTTTACAGAGAATCTCAAACACCTACAAGCCTCCACAGTACTGTAAGATGTCGTGCACACGCACAACATGGCTCTCTCTCCATCTCTCTCTGCGCTCATTTTTCTTATTGTGATGAATCATAGCGCAGCCTTTGACATGATGAATCATGATATTCATGACAATCTTGCTTTCGCTGTCTTCGGATGATTTACATCTCATCTAGAAGAATCCAATCTGTATTCCTTGATGCATTTAAATCCCATCAGATTTGTGCACAAACTGAGCTCCGTGAAGACCTGGTCAGACAAATATTTCGGAGAACGCCAACGTCTTTCACGAACCTTGATCTCAACCCCAATGAACACCTTTGGGATGGATTGGAACTGGAGACTCTCCTCAAACACAAATTCCCAGAGCCATGCTTCAAAATCTATTGGAAAACCTTCCTAGAAGAGTGGAGCGTGTGTGTGTATAACAGGAAATGGGGATTAAATATGGAATGGGACGTTCCAAACTTTGTACAGTTCAATGTGATGGTCAGGAGTTTTCATACTTTCGGGGAAATAGTGTAAAAAACCTGTGCAGCAAGAACCCAACATTCAAACGAGTTCAATTCAATTCAATTATTTGTATAGCGCTTTAAACAATTGTCATTGTCACAAAGCAGCTTTACACAATTCTCTTCCGAGTGCTTGTTCATAAGTCCAATTTGTTTTGTAAGTTCAACAAACATTGTCTAGCTACTAGGAAACTAACACAATTGGCTATACACAGTTTGCAACTAACTATGTTCCATGATCTTGTCCTTTTTCTTTAAAATCGTGCCGAATTCATGTTTAAAAAAAAAAAAAAAAAAAAAAAAAAAAAAAAATGCCCAATGTCTGCAATCTTTTCACCTCGTTCCATTCTCTTAATTATTTTCACCATTATTATTATTATTGTTTTTTTGTAAACAGAACCTGCTCCATCGCCACTGCTTTTATGCTCACTTTTACGTACGCCGGACATGTGATCTAATACCCTCACGGACCATGCAGAACATTGGGCAGTTATTCGCAGCAGCTCACGGCGCCCAACACCGCATCTCACCGCGGGTAAAACCGCATAGGTGAGATAGGGTGAGATAGGGTGAGATAGGGTGAGATAACTCCCGCAACTGAACAAACGCATATTCGTATGTATGGACTTATTGTATTAGGTTTGACTTAAACCAGATAAACCCTCCCACTATTCCCCCACTGTGGAACAATGGAAAATGCTTAAAAATAAACATTTTAAAGTATAAATTTTAGCACGGACAGAATTCTGGCTCTGACAAGTCCTCGAAGTCAGCTGCATCACTTCAGATCAGAACCAGTTTTGATATAGTTTGATATCTGATTCTATTTAATACAATGCTATCCAATTTAAATACAATTAATTACATAAATACAAATGAACTAGCAGCTTAATTTAAACCGAGATGTTGAGGTGGGCAAAACACAAGGTTCTGCTTTTCTTACTGTATTTCAATGGCTTTAATAAGTAGAAAGGAAAACATTCATCTAATCGTGTGACTTTTTTTTTTTTCTTAAACTAAAAGATATAAAACGTGTTTTGTTTTTGCTGTACTTTAAGACTCTTTGGGATCTACCTATCGGATAAAGATCTGATGATTGTACAGATAAAGGGTTTTCTTTTTATGAATGCTAGTATTGATTACCTAACAAGACAGTTACTGCTTTTTGTTTGACTCAACGACTTATTTTAATCCATCCGAGACTTGGAGTAGAACAAGCGTACAATTGTAAGCTTGTAAAAGCGTACAATTGTATTTTTGACATGTTTTTTTTTTTTTTACTGTGGCCTCGCACCTCCAGGGTTTGTGTTCGATCCCCACCTTGGGGAGTCTGTGAATGGAGTTTGCATGCTCTCTCCGTGCTTGGTGGGTTTCCTCCCTGTACTCCTCCCACAGTCCAAAGACATGCATGGTACACAGGTTAACTGGAGTTCCCAAATGTGAGTGAGTCACTCGGGAATCAGGCGGTTACTAAGAATGCTGCAAACGCATTGCACAGCGCTACACAGTCTCTCCTTGTCAAGCGTTGTGATTTGACGACTTGCTCAAATTTTGTTGCTCCCAGGACCGAAACTCAGCTTTCATCACGAACCATAGAAAATACAGGGAGTGAGTGCAGGGCTTAAATAATTATTCAGAATGAACAACTTGCTCAGCAGCACAAGCAAAGTGGCTGTAAGAGGTAAAACCTCCTACACAAGAAATTATACATGTATATATATGCACACTGTATGTAGTTTTTCATGGCTATGCAGATGAGTGTACTTGAACCGCTCTGCCTTCTACATCATTCATAGAATTTTAATGCAAAAAAAAAAAAGAAAGAAAGAAAAAAAAAAGGCCTGGCATTCTGTAATAATGTACAAGTTTAATTATGGATCATTACATACCGTATCGTTCCCCTATTCAAATTCTCACTTCTGTGCATTTAATTGACTTATCTTATTCCCACTGGTAGCGTAGATTTATTTGTTGCCAGTGGTTTTATTTAGCCCAGTCAAATAAGGTTAATTTGGACCTCAGGTAATTTGGATTACAAATGAAGGCAGGCTTGTTGAAGTAGAAGACAAACACTGAGCTTTATTAATCGCCCCTCTGGATTAATAAGGTGGGAACAGAATTTAGCACAAAAGCCAAAAGCCAAACTCATTTCTGTTCAGCATCTGTATCAGGGTTATGGGAAATTACCACCATGCTGACCTGAAAGTGCTCACACACATTTTAAACTCATTGGCAGATTCAGGATACGTCATCGAGAGGGGGGTTTTGTCCGTACTGTGACTAGGCGTGCTCAAAACTGACTTCTGAAATCCTGTCTGAATTTAGTCACAAACCTGATGTTTAACTCACATTGTAATATTAAGAATATTCATAAGTCATTCATTCAATAAAATTTTATTTGTATACCGCTTTTAACAACTGACATTGTCGCAAGGCAGCTTTACTCAATCAAAAGAATTATTGAAGTTTGTATGAAATGTGAATGTGTATGAATCAAAATGATCAGATTGTCCCTGATGAGCAAGCCGAGAGCGACAGTGACATTGGCAAGGAAAAACTCCCTGAGATGGCAGTAAGAAGAAACATTGAGAGGAACCAGACTCAACAGGGAACCCATCCTCATCTGGGTCATAACAAAAACAAGATGTAAATATGAGATCTACTGACAAGAAGTAACAGGTTATTAAAACACACATGCAACAACACTAATTATACCAGCAAACGGGCCATAGCCACCCTGGTGGCACAAGAGGAACACAAAACCTAGGTCATTTTAATGTTAAGGGGTTCACTTAAGTTCCCACATTTGGTGATGATTTATGGTGCCATGTCATCTTCTGCTGTTGGTGTTTTATCAAGTCCAAAGCCAACGCAGCATCTACTAAGAGATTTTAGAGCCCTGACAGGAGAAGCTGATTTCATTTTCCAGTAGGACTGAGCACCTGCCCACGTGATATTGCTGTGCTTGATGATGCCAACCTGCCTGACATGAACCCCACAGAGAATCTACGAACCCAGCAAGATGGATGAGCTGAAGGCTGCTATCAAAGGAACCTGGTCTTCAATAATGCCTCAGCAGTGCCACAGGCTGATCGCCACAGGGCTTTTCTACATAGATACAGTAATTCATGCTGAAGAAGCTCTGACCACGTAATGAGTGCACAAATGCACATTTCTAATATTTTAAGATACTGGATTTTTGATCATCTAAATCAAATAGTAATTTAAAATTATTATTATTATTGGCTAAAGACAATATTAGACAAAATAAGAAATATTTCACTTGATGTAATGAATCTAGAATATATTAGTTTCATTTTTTAAATCAAACTACCAAAAGAAAAAAGAAGAAATTACATTTTGCACAATATTCAAAATTTTCTTTGATGTACTGAAAAGCCAGATTTTGGTGACAAGTATATTTATATTTCTCATACTGAAGTACAATTATTACAGTGCACCTCTGTTTCTCTGTTTCTTTTCCTCCCCTCCTTTTTTTGCACTCATACTCTCAGTTCCTGCTGAGATCGTGACCCTTTCAATTTAAACGAGCGATTCCAGCATTATGGATGTGACATTTACACTCACGTCGGCTAACAAAGTGTCTCACAGGAGAGACGAGCTGAGGATCAATGACTCAGTTTGCACATGTTGTCACTTAACCTTCTGAGGACAAGACAGACAAATCCTAAAAAAGGATCTACAGATTTACACAAGTTCCATATACTGTAATACACACACCTGGCATTCTCAACCAGAAAGTTAAATACAGTGAAATAAAGGATCCATCTTTAAAGTTGCATTTTTAGACACATTAAAAGTTGAAGCTTTCACTCCTCTGGTCAGTTTTTAAAGAGTTTATGTCCAACAGTAGTTTTACACATTATCGCCTACAAACTGAACCTGTTTTTTGAAATCATTCAACATAAAACTGAGGAAACAGAAGAATTCTACCTAAAGACTAGCATGAATAAAGCATTACAATGTCTGATCAAAGTGCACAATATTTGTAGAATATTATCCTACAATCTAATTTACTATAATTTTCTTTAGTAGTGTTTCTAATAAAACTTTGATATTTACACCTTCAAAATTCAATAAGATAAATGTTCTTTGCAATAATGCCAATGGCTTATAATTGATATTTAACAGGGAGTTTAATCAACCTAAGATTATGTTCAAAATCTTACACACGTGCTACTAAACTGTGAACAAATATATAAATACTAGTTTTAATATATATTATTTGTATTATTCATTTTAAAAATAATTTTTAGTCACTACATGTGAATATAAATATTAAATATTGTAATCTTCTCTTAACCAGCTAAAGATATTATAGGTAAAATGCTGATTTCAACCCTCAGAGAACAGTTTTAACAACAACAAAAAAACAGTTTACATGTTTAGTGTCTTTTAAAAGATTATACCATGCAGGATGCAAAGTTTCCTGCCCCATTTCAGTATTAAAATTTTTAATACAGTACATCTAAAAATAAATATTTCTCATTTGCAGAATTTACTTCGGAATGTTTAGCACTTGATGTGTGTTTAATTAAGATGTATTAGATTTATAGTCATTGAAAAGCAATTTATGGCATTTGTTCATAAAAGGTCACATACACAAATGCCATGAATTAGTTAACAAAAACTTTACTTACTAATTTACTAATGAGCCTCTCAAGAGTATAGAGCCCTTAAAGTCTTAAAAAGTGTCATTTTTATGTTAGCTTGTGCACATTGGAACAAGTTTTTATCTTGTGCAAACAAGTTATTGTATGTTTAATGGCATGTGAGGTTTTTGCATGAAAACAGCTGGGTCATTTGCATTTAGTTTAACATTTTGGTAATTTACAAAGTATTGGATATATAATTTACAATTGGAACATATAGTAGAGGTCTTTATTTGAACAGTTTAATTTGCTTTGTAGTTAGAAGGTGAGCTGTGTGCCCAAGATATTACTCTGTTCCCACAAGATGTAATAATAATAATAATAATAATAATAATAATAATAATAATAATAATAATACACACCTTTTGGGACTTTATAAGCTCCATATAATAGGAATAAGAATAAACATGTAATTTGTTTTTAATGAATACAGAAAATTTTGTGGGTTTCCATTCTCAGGAAAATTGCTTTAAAATAGAATGTGATTTGCTCCAGTCAAAGTGGTTTATAAGATTTCTAAAGTAAATCTCTATGTACATATATCAAAGTGACACTTAAATTGAGACATGATGTGAAACAAGCTTTCCAGTGATCTATAGCATGACATGAATTTGAAGTAGGCGGAGCTTAATCCCTACCGAACAGTTGCTTTTTTGTTTTGGATAATTCAGTGTTTGTCAGTGGGAAGAAAATTTTTAAATAATCCTAATGCTGTTGAGACTAGATACCTTATTGTACTACAGTATAAAAAATGAGACATGCTTTAGATGATAAAAATGATAATTTTTACCTGTAGTATCCTGATTAATGGCATGCATTAAAAAGATTTTAGTCCAACATATGTTTAATCCAATGACTAACTATTCAAAATCTTTTACAGGAATATTATCAGCCAAAAAAAGATAGATATTTAAAAATATATACATCTGTTCAGTATCTACGAAACCGCGAGCAAGTAAACACATTTAATATTCACAGTTCTGTTTTCACTAAAGTCTATTCATTTTAAGACAAATCACATTTTCAAGAAAAGGAGGCCACAAACGCTACAGACTGTAACCTACTATAACTCAGGACATTTAAATGTGCTTTTTCCAGCCGTCTGCTGGAACCAATCAATAACCAAGCGGATGCAGACAGTAAACTAAAACTGGGGGAAAATGTTCCTGCATGATTATTTAGAAGCAGAATTGCTTAAGGAAGAATTTATTAATTTTAAAAGCTCATTAGTGAAACCTTAAATTCATAATCCTAATCATAATTAGAAAGAATCCAATAGCCTTCTTACAGTCTTCTCATTAATATTACAGTGTGATGATTATGATGATGATTTTACAGCAAATCCATCTGCATGCCCCATGAGCACATGGCGGATAATATTTAAATTGAAATAAATTCATAATAACAAAAATCTTACATAACTAGGCCACTAGTCTTGCAGCAAGGCGCAATGTGTTTTTGGTCATAACAGAATCATTTACACTTACTCTATATTCTTGTGATCTTAATTAAATATTAAAAGTGTTTAAAAACTGTGTGTATATGCAAACCAGGACTAGTGCATTCCACCAAAAAAAAAAAAAAAAAGGAAACTGACTTTTCAAATAACATCATTGCAGTATTTAATTTATTTATATGTTCATCAGGAAAAAAAAAGATAAAGATGAACCTCTGCCTGTAAACCAAATAATAATTAAATAGCCAACTTACACGATTTCTTTTTGTGTTCAGTTTGTGGCTACAAAGTCCACAATCTGCTATAAACTGTGTAATATAATGAAGCAGGACATTTTAATGATCCGTTTCTGCTCTTGATAATAGAATCATTAACCGCTGAGATTTCCTAACATTTAGCTTGCCTTGTTAAAAAAAAAATCTGATCTTTTTTAGTGGATGGAAATGGTTCTTTTAAAAAAAACTAATCAATATAAACCATTAAAGGTTTTTATAGATTTTTAAATGTAGGACATGTTTTTTTTTTTTTACTAGGAGAACATCATAATTTACAGTGAGACTTGCTGAACCACCTCACTGGAATCTAATTTTAGAGTTTTAAGGGGGAAGTTAAGACAAACCTCATGCAGCGATCATCAACCCCTTATGGGAGGTTTAAAAAAATTATAATAAAATACACACTCTTGACATGTGACTATGCACTTCATCATGCTATACCCTGAAGTTGCGCCCATGAATGTAGTTAAAAGAAAATCTTCAGACCTGATGATGATGGTGATAATGTGTGATCTGATAAAAAAATTATTTTAAAAAAACAGAAATATATATGTAAAAAGACATGAATTGCGTGAGGAATCACTTGTGAGGGGGAAAACCGTGAAAAAATAGAAGTGGGGGAAAAACACCTGCATGCAAAAATAAATTAAGTGAGAAAAAAATCAGGTGGAAAAAAATTAAGAATGTGAGAATAAATGAATCATGTGAGAAAATCACAGGTGGAAAAAGAAAACAATATTGCAAACAAGCAAAACAAACAAACAAAAAAAAACAACCTGTCAAAGGTTAAAGAAACACAAACAGGGATAAATCCGAAACAACCATAAGCAACATCCTAGGGGTTAAAAACACTAAGTCAGCTTGTTCTTTCCTTCCAGAAGTTCTTTTTTCCTTCCTTCTATCAGTAACTTGCTGCAGTGTCACACAGAGACAAGTGGCTCATTTTATAACACAATCGTCATGTCGTGAAAAGAAACCGAAACACGGACGCCATGACATCTCATGACATCTCATGACATCACATCACATCACATCACATGTGTGTGTGTGTCTCTCTCTGTCTCTCCACAAGATCATTATTTCGAGTCCCGCGCTCACTCACGGACTGGACCCACGCACGTCGCTCACGCACGAGATGTGTGTGTGTGTGTGTGTGTTTTTTTTCCTTTTTGTCGGAATAGATTAGAAAACTTGTTACACGCGCGCGCGCGTATCAGAATGTCACTTCAAAGCCGAAAGAGTTACTTAGTAGCGACATCAAGACAAACTGCTCAAAAGGAATGTACTGTACTGTAACATAGTCCAGGTTTTCAGAAACTACAAAGAAGAAGAAGAAAAATAAAACAGACAAACAAACAAAAACAAATCTCGATCGAGAGTTGTTTTTTTGTGTTTGATAAACTATTATCAGTGCTGTTCTAATTAGTATATATATATATATATATATATTTTTTTTTTTTTTTTTTTTTAAATCTATTTTCTAATCATCAATCAGTGCCACTTTAGACGGACTTTAAAAGCCGACATGAGGGAGTTTAAATCCCCAGGCGGCTCCTGGAGGTGTTGGGTTATTTCAGTCCAGCAGGCACGCTGGCTTCTTCATGTCAAGCTGAAAGATTAGTGCAGATCCCCGGGCTTTAGTGGACTTGGTGTCACACAGAGAAAGAAAACAGGGTCGCTTACTTTCACCCTTTTAAAGGGCTGAAAGAGAAACAGAGAGGCAGACAGACAGACAGACAGACAGAGATCCGTCCACGCACCTCCCTCCCCTTTACTTCCTAATTCCTCCATGCGAAGAATTTCTCACCCCGATCTGATCATCAGGACTAAACAGTACCTCGTAGAGCTCCCCCGAAGCCATCCTTGAGTGCCGAGCTGCCTCTTCGGGATGATCTTTTTCCCCTCTCCTCTCTCCCCCCGTGTGTTTCTGAGTCCCGGGGAAGCCGCGTCTTTAACCCAGGCTGCCGTGTCGCTCCGCTCTCCGCTCTCAGGCAGCCGCAGGAAAGCTGATCAGTACACAAGCAGGCAGTGTTAATCGAGCACGGCTGCGACGGATCGCTCGAAAAACACCTCACCTCACTTCCAATAAACGCGCAGGGGGGCAGCAGGGCGGTGCTGTCTCCTCCTCACCCCTCACAGCACACCCGTTATCATCATCTATCCGACAAGCAAAACTCTAATACTCACACTGCGGAGGGGGAAATATTAGAAGTACCCAAATCTAGCTTGTTTTGCTCATATGGTGCTTAGAGCTGATTTCTCCTCCATGGTTATGATTATGTTCAACACTGCAGGTCAAAGTGGCTAATTTCAGATTTTTTAAAAAAATCTTTCATACAGTGTTTTCAGTGTGATCTACACTACAGCCAAAAGTTTTGAGAATGACACAAATATTAATTTTCACAAATGGAGGCAATGATTGCTCAAACGGTTAAGCCTCTGGGTTACGGAAGATCACAAGTTCAAGCCCCAGCACTGCCACTGTTGAGCCAATAGTGCCCCCTTGACTTTGTCTGCTCCAGGGGTGCTGTATTATGACTGATCCTACGCTTTGACCACAGCTTCCTAACTGGGATGTGGGGGGGAATCAAACATTTTGGGGCAGTGGAACTTGCTGGGTCACCAGTTTGGGTCCCAGCTCCACCAGGCTGGGCCTTTAACCCTATCTGCTCCAGGGGTGCTGCATCATGACTGACCCTGTGCTTGGACCCTAGTTATACTGGGATACGCTAAGGACGTTTTTTACTTTGCAGTAAAATACAGTATATGTGACAAGTAAAGGCTTAAATAACTAACAGCTTCAGTGTTTTTAGATCTTTTTGTCAGATGTTACTATGGTACACTGAAGTATAATTACAAGCGACAACTATAGTTAGTGAAGAGTTTTTATAAATAGTTAAATAGTTAAAGCTAAAAATAATCTGATCAGCTTTAATGTAATCAGTGATGTTATTATTTCAGGTTGAAGCCCCCCGTACATGTCTGTTTGTCTTTCTGTACGGCAGAATTCTCTGTAACTTATTAATACAAAGAAATCACATTTTGTAAGGTGTAGTATCTTACGCATTGTTTATGCTAAGATGTACTTCATTTCTCGTCAGCCAGATACACTCCCTGTTTAAAGTAGATTATTACATCCGGCACATGACTGTTCATAACATCACTTTTTTCTCGACATTTTGCTTTGAGTGGCTAACACTCTCAGTTTGGATATTTTACACGCCCTCATATCCTTTACACGACTGCTGTGGATATCTTTGCTCTAACAACCTGTGTTTTATCTCATAGTGGTCTACCACATTTTTTATTAGCACCACGGTTTCAGAACATATGAGACAAACTGGTTTTAAACTTCCTGCAGGAAGAATAAACATACAATGATCTATCTACTGTATATATCATATTTCTTTGAGGATTCTGTTTTCAAAAAATACCTTTTTTTGGAGTAAGCCATGCTGTATCACATGTTAGTTTGTGTTTCCTGAAAAATTGAGCGCCTTGTAGGGGCACAACAGTCGTTTCTGTATGTCTTCCGCATACTATGCGTACAGTATTTTTTTTTCGTAAACTTATTGATTGGTTCTGTTGAGTGATCTGTATGGCCACGCTCACTGTGTGAAGCTGTATAGTAGCTCTCAGAGGAAGTTTTTGTACTATTCTTTATTCATGGCTGTGTTCTTAGGCAAAATTGTGAGTGAGCCCACACCTTTGGCCGAGACAAAATCCCACACATGACTGATGGTTGATTAACAGTGTGCCAGCAGTGCATTCATGGCTCACAGCTCAGACTAAAACATTTTATACATTTGATCCAAAACACACCAAGTAATTAGATAATTACTTTTTCACATAGGGCCAGGCAGGTTTGGACAGGTTTTTTCCCTTAATACATGGAATCATAATTTTAAAACTGTGTTTTGCATTTACTGGAGTTATCTTTGTGCAATATTAAAATGTGTTTGATGATCTGAACCATTTAAGTGTGACAAATTTGCAAAAAATTAAATAAAATAAATCACATAACTGTACAAGATCAACACCCTTGAGAAATGTCTGGGCAGCATGAACGTTGGAAATTATTTTATAATTAAGGTGCCGAATTTTAAGCAGCAGTCATATGGCATTCACTATGATGTCACACACAAATGATAAAACATCAAATAATCAAAATCGGTGCATCAGACTTTACTGACATGACCATATGTGTACAGTATTGTTAAAACACAGAGATGAAAGTAAGCTGGTACGGTCCATTACTGTGGCCCTCTGAAAGATGCAGTAGCGGTGAAAAGAACTGGAAGGGAAGAGCATCTGCCTGCCAAAACCCACAACAGAACCAGTCATGGAAGCACTTTCAGCAAGAACGTGTCATCTTAAATAACACTTTGTCTCCTTAGTAATTACTTCTCCTCGCCTTAGAACCAACAGAACAGACAGAATTAAAGGTGAATGTACTTTTGATCAGTAATTACTGATAGTTAATATGAACACAAGCTTCCACCAACGCACTGCAGCTGACTGATATGCTGAGCTGTGGGCTTTTGGCAGGCAGAAGTTTGTTGGGAAATCTCCCAAGTAGAATGTGTTTAATTTTGTTTAATTCCAACAGCACATACAAACAAGCCATGCATGAGGTACTGTAACAAGGTGAAGTCTCTGTAAACTACACGCGAACACGCATGCGCGTCCTAAACACGCCAGTGAAAGCCAATTATCACAAGCTGTTAAACAAAAAACAATCTCGACTGTTTCTAATTTCTTTCTACTCCATACAGTTATTAAAATATTGAAACATTTTTTATGGATGCATGAAGCCGAGAAGAAGTGAACAATAGGAAAAGAAAAAAGTTGTGGTAGTAGTATTCAAAAAAATTTAAAACTACTTTCACATTACCAAAAGAGGAGAACTGTTAATAAATATAGAAATTTAGATCGAACTAAACATCAATATAAATATATGCAGATGCTGGCAACCTTAAAGAGGAATGAAATAAAATAAAATAAATACAGTGGCTCATGAATTTTCACATAAAAAAATGAAATTTTGCCTGTACTTTACCTCGGCATACGAAGCATTTTCAGTATACGAGCGAATGAACCAAGTCAAATCAATTCCGGCTAAGTTTCGCGTACGTACGGGAGCCGTTTAAAACCTGTTTGCATCAGTGGAAAGTCAAGTTAAGTTTTTTTTTGTGTCTGTTTTTCCTGCATTTTGTTCAAGAAGACAGAATGTTATCAAGGACGGTAGCCAGAAGAAAAGGGAGCCGCTTTCAGTTTGGTTTTTAAAGCAGCCGGTGCCAGGATGAGATTTAGTGAGGTTTAATGTCTATGACAAAAAATTAAGATCATATTGTTGGTAATATTGTTAATATTTATGTGTGGCTGGAACGGATAACATTTACATAATTTCCTATGAAAAAATGCATTTCGCAAAATGAAATTACGCCTTAAGAACTCGCCACCGGAACGGATTAAATTCGTATGCTGAAGTACAGTATGCTGTAAAATAAAATAATACTTAAAAGAGGTACAGTAATAAGAAAACATACAAAAACAAAAATATAACAGAATAAAATATGAATAGAAAAAAAAACTTAGAGACAGACATACATAAATAATTGTGGTGTCTTAGTGGTTAGCACTGTTGCCTAGAACCAACAGAACCGACAGAATTAAAGGTGAATGTACTTTTGATCAGTAATTACTGATAGTTAATATGAACACAAGCTATTCTTGTTCCTCCAGGGTCCGGGTTCAATTCCTGCCCCAGGGTCTGCATGCATAGAGTTTGCATGTTCTCCCTGTGCTTTGTGTGTTTCCGCCGACTAATTGTTGTTCTCAAATTGCCTGTAGTGTGTGAATGTTGACTAGAGGTCCCACAGCGGTTGTAAAATGGGAATGAACACAATGGTCACCACCATTAGCCTACAGTAGTTGGACTACAGAGGTTCCTAGATGGATGGATTTCAACTGTGTTCTTGTGCTCCAGGATACAAAAATATTCAAGTGTATACAACATGCATAACAATGCAACACCAAATTCTGTATACAAAAAAAAAAAAAAACATCTCTATCATAAAAATTTAATGTATCTAGTGGTCACGTCGGGGTGGTAATGGCTGATGGTGTTGCCGTGGGCATAAAAGGCAGGCATAGGCGCAGAGGGGTGTTTTAACCAAA
>JAQQZS010000037.1:30104794-30121268 GCA_030068045.1 Platyallabes tihoni
AATCAGGTGTGCCTGTGATTAGAACTCGGGTGATTGGGACCGGGGATTGAGGGTGGAGCCTGGCGTTTCCGTGACAATTGGCAGAAATCTACATGAATAGTTATCATGCTTTACACAGAACCAGAACTTCCAGTTAGCTTTCGTAAGATTATGAATTGTTTATAAGCCCTAAGCATGCATCGATGACACATAATCGACACATAATTTCAGGATTATGCACTGTTTCTGTGACCTAAATAAGCAAAAATATCATAAACACCAAGGTTCAGCTGAAACTTATTGAAATAAGCCTTTATAAATATATGTAGGGCTTATGTAGGCTATATATATTCTTATAAACACTTTATTAACTTTTTAAGTGTTTCTGTTGCTGCAGATCTAAGGTATTCCTTGGGTCTCCCCGCTGTAGTGTTAAGTAGTGTTAAATGTTGTGTTTTTCAGTCAGAAAATCCTTTCTATGTTCTAACAGAACTGACACTCAGAGTGGAATTTATTCGAGAAGACCAAATTATTCATCTGAAATCCTGTAACACTGTGAACTTAATATATTCCTTTGTTACCATTTCTGACACCAGTTTTCAACATCACACACACACACACACACACACACGCTAATACACACATACACTTGCAAAGCAAGGAGCTCTCCACACAGGCACTCCATTAATCCTCACACAGCTGCATGGACACACCTACCTCACCCAGATGTCTGCTTTAAGTCCAAAACACATTTGAAAAGCATGCTGGACAGTGTCATTGAGAAAGATCTGGACATCATATTTCAACCAAATCACCCCTATATGTTTCCACTCATACACTTCTGCATAATTGTTTGCATATTATGGAAACATTTTAAGTTGTGCATTCCAACGTCTAGTAAAGTGTGTAGGATATATATATATCCTCAGTCATACACGAGGCCCAGGAAGTGTCATGGCAAAAATGATAAATGATAATTACATTAGCAAAGATCATTCATGACAATATGATAAACCTGACATTCATTCATTCATTCATCTTCTATACCGCTTCATCCTTGATCAGGGTCGCAGGGGACCTGGAGCCTATCCCAGGAGACTTTCGGGCACGAGGCAGGTTACACCCTGGACAGGGTGCCAATCCATCGCAGGGCACACACACACACAATAAACCTGACACCACAGCATTATTATTACATGTAGTTCATACTTACATTTTGACAGATATTTATTTATGGGTTTTAAACAAAGAAGTATCTAGTCCATCAATGTAGTTCCACAGAGCCATAGAAACCCTGACTTACATTACATGCTTATTTTTACATATGGATGGTGGGTAATTACCAATAGATGTGCCCATGACTTCAACACTCATAAGCGCGTTTAAAAAGATGTACAGCACCATCTGTTGAATTTTGAAATGAACTAAAATTTTTACGTGTTACCATGAAAAGCACGGAGTGAGGGTGTGAGATTGCGTTCATCAAATTTCTAAGTAGCATACCTTCTCTTCCTGTCAGATAATTGTGATGAAATGAAGCCTATATGTTACCTCAAGCTTGGCCAAACACACCTATGAAAACCCCATTAAAATTCATTCAGTAGTTTTTATGTGATGCGTGCACAAACAAACAGACAAACAAAAATTCCAAAATCCAAAATCTTCATGTGTTCTATTACTCATCTTATGTCCCCCCAAATAATTGTTTTTCACAAATATCCAGTCTATGTAAAGACATTTTAGTTTTATTATATGTATAGATTAGGCAAGATATATCTCCTTACACTAGCGCCTGTTAGGGTGCATGACATATTGAACTGTCAGTTTTACAGTTTTTTTTTTTATTAGAGAATTTGGACTAGTCTAAGAATCTGAGCAGCTTTGTCAAGGGCCAAATTGTGCTGTCCAGATGACTGGGTCAGAGCATCTCCAAAACAGCAGGGCTTGTGGGATGTTCCCAGTATGCACTGGGTAGTACTGTAGCTACCCAAAGGATAACCAGTAAGAAACTGCTGAAAATTAATGCTGGCTCTGGTGTATAGATTTCAGAACACAGAGTGCATGGGAGTGTCTATGGTGAAATCAAACAGAAACCATGTACAGTATAAACATGCAGAAAATTTTGTAATTTCACAATAGCTCTTCTTGGTAAAATAAGAAGTCCTTGTACAAGATGATCAACACATTTCTCTAGCGACAAGAAAGAGGTCTGGTTTCCAACGCTTCCTGTTCACATCCAACATTGCTCCATGATCATTTAACACTCAATGATCTTCCCCAGCTGACCTTTGCTTCCTTCTTCACAGAGTTGCTAGTGTGACTTGGAATACGGCCCAGTACCAGTGTGACCACAGTCACAACATTAAATATTAAAACCAAGCCTTTAGTGCACATCTTCTAAAATGTTACTTCATACCGTACTTCTCTCTATATGACTACTCAGGGCTCCATTTGCAGACTTTTGTCTTTTTCTATCTTTTACCTCAAGAGATGAGGACTTTTTCAAAAACCTTAAAAAAAGAATAATAATTTTATTATTTTTTATTTAGTTATTATGGAAATTATTTACTTTATGAAATTGGATAATTATTCCAGCAAAAGAAAAAAATTTCCTTTAACGGTGAGCTGTTACAGTATTAGCAAGAACAGAACATCTATCAAAGCATTACTCTAACATGACTAATTCATTTATGAATTTGAAAACAACGCAAACATTTTATGTAAGGCAAAAAAACTCAAGTAAATACAAGCCAGTACGAGTCTATATACCACCATCACAAACTCAAACATGGACTAGTGACCTTTTTCAAAAAAAAAAAAAAAAAAGTCAAGTCATGCGAAAGGGATTCCTCATGGTTTCAGAACAGAGTCCTGGAATATGGTCATGCCATCAGAGAAGAAAAACACCATAGATGTGATAACCTGGCCATTCAATACATTCAGGTCATCAGCTGACTACATTTTATTGCCACATGTCATTAGTGACTGTAGACTTGAGGTTGTTCAGTACTTGTTGGCTGTTTTTCCTTCATTCTCCAGTCCAAATCATCCCAAACCATCTCAACTGAATTTAGATCAGGTGATTGTGGAGGCCAGGTCATCTTATGCATCACCCTCCATCTTGGACGAATAGCCCTTAAATAACCAAGAAGTGTGTTTGGGGTCATTGTCCTGTTGGAAAACAAATGACGAATGCACAAGAGCAAACCACATGGGATGTCATGTCACTGCAAAATGCTGATTTAGCTATGCTGGTTAAGTGTGCACTCAATTTCGGCCACTAACAGTGTCACCAGGAAACCACCCCAACACCATCACACCACCCTTCTCCACATCTTCAGGAACTGTCAGTTCACCCTCTCTATGTCTAACACAGACATGGCAGTTAGAACAAACAAAAATCTAGTTTTTCCACAAATCTAGTGTACAATTTTTGCCCCAGCAAGGGGCCCAAGCAAATAATTTCTGCTTGTTAGTCATCTGAAGTAATGGTTGCTTTGCCACAAGGCCTGACTCACACAGTTTCCTCTGAACAATAGATGTTGAACTTTGTCTCCGAGTTGTACTCCAAGAAGGATTTACTGTATATGGGCTCTAATCTGAGGTGCTGGAAATCAGTGGTTTTTGAGGCTGGTCAATCTAATAAAGTTTCATAGCCAGTTTCATCATCACGTTTAATGGATTTGGTGCTTTTCGGATTGACTGGCCTTAATTTCTTAAAGTAATGATGGACTGTCATTTATCTTCATATAACTCGAGGAATGTTTCTTGCCATTATATGACAAGAATGGCTTGTTCCTCAGCCCAAGACAACTGATTGTCTAAAGCACATTAAGAAAGTAAGAAATGTCACAAATAAACTCCTTTCCACAAAAGTGACCACCTTAAAAATCTGATGAGAGAATGTGGAACTATGGACAATCTAAAATATAAAACATATTCTGGGTTTTTGTTTACTACATAATTTTTAGTTTACTACATAATTCCATACGTGTTATTTAATAGTTTAATGATAAAAATAAAGAAAAACCAAGAAGAATGTGTCCAAACTTTTGAAGGGTAGTGCAGTTCTGATTTCTGCTGATTTTTCTGATTTTCTTTTTTTTTATGAAACTTTACCAAGCATTTAAGTGATCCAACCAGGCCAATAATTTGAAGATTTAAATTTATAATTTATAGTTTTAGCGGGGGAAAAAAAATCACACATTCAAAGTTGGACCATGGACATCATTTATGCTTAAATGTATTAAAAAATTTATTTAAATTTAAATAAATAAATTTTTTTGTTATTATTAATTTCAGTATTAAATTTCTAATTTTATCTATAAATCTTTAAGAGATATACTCAAAACATAGGTGCACTGATCATATTAGAAAATAATATATAAAGAGAGAAATAGCAATATCAGTAGTTTGGAGATAAACTATATCTTTATACCGTTCTCTTAAAATAAGCTTAAGTTTTCAATCAGTTATGTTATCAGCTTACATTAAACATCTGAAAAACTTTAAATATCAGTAAAACAAGAGAGCGCCTTGTTTCCCATCATACGTTCTTTTCATTTCAGTTCATGTGGGTCCCAGCATGAGGAGGAAATCCATGGGAGGAGGTTTCTCATAGCTGTGTGTAGATGGACCGTGTTAGCGTAGCCACTTACAGACCTCTTAAAGCACTCATTTAGTCTGGTGTTATTTTCTCAGGTGGTACCTACTCATCTGAAAATGAGACTGGACTGAAGCTCAGCCTGGAGAGTGGGTAAATGGAAATATCATTAATGCTTATCATATAAGATTAGCACTTTTAGGGTTTATCCATCTAAAATGGGCAGCCATGAGGGACCTCACGGCAAGAGAGCTCATGAAACAAAAGGCGAACACCCTTCGGAGAAATTACACCCCATTTGGGGCAAGGAGCCACATTCCATAATTCCCTTCCCAGAGGTCTGTTACCAAATCAACAGAGGAGGGAGGGAAGCTGAAGACAAGCCGAGCGTTGATTGATGAGCTCATCAACATCATTTATCCAAAGGCGGCGTGTGGTGGAGGCCTCCGTTTCTGAGGGTGTGTGTTTGGCTGGAATGCTCCACCGCTCAGCGGGTACGGGGCAGCCCTGCTTGCGTCCCTGCGGCTTAACCAAGCATCCCATGCCGGCTACGCCAGTGGAGGGAGATTGATTTTGGCCAGGGTTTGAGTGGAGATTGATTAAATCAGATGAGATATCACAGGGGGATTGACCATGCAGTAACCCCTGAATGGCCTTCATGCCTTTGCCAAGCTCCAATCCTGACGAAAACCTGGAGTGCATGTGCAGGCCATTAGAAACCATAGAACGTCTGGTGCCTGATTCTGAAACATGCTGACATGGATGTGAATGAGATATTTTTTCCTGCAATCCAGTAAATAACATTTCGAACCATTTTGCCTCTGTATTAGGTTACCGTTTGATTTGGATTAATATCACTGTGGATATCGGCAATGAACTCTTACCACGCCACATGTCTCACTCTATCTCCTCTCACTTTATCTTTTACTCTTCATTTTCTAGCCCTCATGACTCATATCACTCCCAGATGAAGGTCAGGGCTTTGGGAAATGAAGAGAAGATTTGGTTACACTCTTCCCAACACGTGCCCGATCCAGATCACTCACTCCATGCTGGACAAGAAGAAGAGGGGTTCTATATCACAGGGCCCCATGGTCTCATCTTGCACCTTCATTGATAGATGGGACAGGTCCCTTCACCTTGCGACAGGAGAAATAGGGAGAGCGATGAGGTGGAGGCTGAGCAGAAGGGACACTGTGTTGATAAATGAGTAGGGAGAATCATGAACCGGAAACATCTGGAGGGTGAAGATGGATGTGGATACAGTGCACAAAACGTTTGTACACTGTGACATCTCAATTGCCCTTACAAGACATTTTTAGAATTTGGGGAAATATTTTGAGGTTTATGTCACAGGTTTATGTTAAAGTTCTCATTACAACATGTTTGCATTAAACTGCAGATGTTCCAGATTACATATAATAAACTAAATACCTTTTTTAAAAACATTACAAAAGTTTACATTTATTGATAAGGACATTTATTTAAAATTAACGAAGGAGTCTCCAGTTCCAATGCTTTGTAACATTAACTTTAAAAAAACTAGAGTTTAAACTATGAGTTTTTAAAGTAACATGGACTATATTATCTGTTTAATAATTTTAAAAGTGAGGAAAAAAGGCAGATGGTGATGGAAAGACTGATCGTAATATAACTGGTAACTGAAACTGTACACAAATAAAAATGATAAATTTTCCTAATGCCTACTTAATTTGAGCCAGTCTTAAAAAAAATATTCCTAGCACTCAGATTCCTTCTCTCAGCTTTGGAAGAGTTGTAGAAAAGTTTCCTCATTTTTCTTTGGCACTCTCTGCATCATCATGAGTCATATCGTCCAGGTCCATGCACATGTCAATCAAATCCAGCTCCGGGGCAACTCATGATCCCGTCAGTCCTAACCTCCGTCCTCCCAATCTCCCACAAAACACCTCTCCCCTGCTGTTCAGATCAATTTCCCCCCCTCCGCTTCGATTCTTCCTTCCTCCGTCCTCTTGCCGTTTCTCTACACGCTCAGTGAGCTGCTCGGTTCTGTTTGCTCAGCTGCTTTGCTTATTTACCTGAGCTATCAAGAAAAGTCTCCTTAGACAAGCGGGAAAAAGGAGTGAAAAAGTAAAGGACTGAAAAAAAAGGTGAGCGGAGCAACGCCAAGGTCTACCAGAGAAACAGGAAGCAGGAGGGTTGGGCTTTGTGAAAAGACAGTGCAGTTAAAGCTTTGGTGGAACTCCAAAAAAAGCACCAGCGTGGGGAACCTGAGACCAAGTCCCTCTCAGTTTGGAAGGAGTTTTTCGAACACCGTGCTCCATATTTCTTTCTTCCTCTATTTCTCTGTAACTTATTAACTTCAATACCTAGAAACGGGCCTCCCATTTCAACCATCTTATTTAATTTATATCAGCACAACTGTAGTGTTTTTATTTTAAAATTTATTTCACTTACTGTAGGAACTGTGTTAAAAACTCCTACAGTATATGTTAAAACTTTATACTGTAAGTGAATTTGTGTCTTGCTGTTATTCTTTTTATTTTATAATTTTATGTTTGGATCAATTTGAAGTTAAAATTATTAATTATTTGTCATTTATATTTGTTCCTATTTATTTAATTTATTTGTTGAAGTTTTGCTTTATACTGCAAAATCATGCATTAAGGCATTACGATTACTTTTTTCAATAGTATAGCACAAACTGCGATGTGGGATTCCAAAAATGTCATGTAGCACTCCAAAAACATGATCTAGTGTCCCTAAGACATAATAAATGGTGATAATGTAATGATCTTTTAAAATGTAACCCAGTCTTCCAAAACTTCAGTTTACTGTTCTAAATGTCAAATTAGATGTTTCACGTTCCAGGAACGTGATGTATGTTTCATAAAATGTAATTTGTTATTAGAAAACATCTAATTTTAGGGTCCCAAATATGAAATAGGGTTATAAAGCAAGCAAAATGAAAACAAGTAAAAAAAAACAACAACATATTTTTCCAATTTTTTTATTGTTGCCTTTAAACATTCAAACTGGTTTTCCAAAAATCTGTTGTACCAGAAACACAATCAAGGCTTCCTAAAATGTTATGTTAATCTTCAAAAAACATAATTGCTTAAAAGAATGGAGCCTGGGGTCTATAATTAAGTAATCTAGGGTTTCAGGGTTGCATAAAATGGCAATAAATGGTTTCATAAATGTGATCTAATGTTTCAAACAAGAGAATATACTCACTCACTCACTCACTCACTCACTCACTCACTCACTCTACTGCTTTTCCTGTACAGGGTCATGGGAGGCCTATTCCATGGGACGGGGTTCACCTGGACAGGGTGTCAATCCATAACAGGGCACAAGCACACAATAAAGAGAATTTGGAAATGAACCTAATCTGCATGGCATTGGACTCTTAGAGGAAACCAGAGCACCCAGAGGTAATCCCAAGGACCCAAGCACAAGGAGAACATGCAAATTCTTTACCCACAGACTCCGAGGTAGAATTTGAACCCTTGACCCTGGAAGTGCGAGGCTACAAGGCTAATCATCAAGGCTACTGTGACACCACAAATAAGCTAGTGTTCCAAAAATGCGAACTAGAATTATAAGAATTTATTGTGTAAGAATAAATTAAGAATAAACAAGAGAGTACTTGTGTGAGAATTTAATTCTTAATGTGTTCTGAAATTGTAATCTAGTTGTTATTCTTGTCTAGCTTTGCTGCTACTTTAACAAGAAATGTTTCTCATCTATCATTTTATGCTGTTTCTCATCTATCATCTCACTGACAAGTTACTTGCACTACCTCAAGTCATTACCTCATTACCGTAGAGTATTGTATTGTGTCATGTTGTTGTCGTGTCGTTACTCTTGTTTGCACATTTAGAACATTAGAACATTTAATATTTAGATAGTTTTGTTAATTTATGGTGTTAATTTGTTTTGTCCCTGCTAGTCAGCAAATTAGATGTCTTAGCTAGTTACTGTATGTTATTAACTTATGTTGCATGTATGGTTGAAATAATGCTATAGAGAATAAGTGAGTTAAAGTATAGTTTTACAAACATAATCTGTTGTTCTAAAAATGTAATCTTATCTTCTGAAAAAGCAAATTAGTGTATTAAAAAGTATATATTTTTGATTTTAGTGTAATATTTTAATCAAAAACTGAAAATCGGTGTTTAATCAAAACTGAATGGAATGGAATTGAATTGAATTAATCAAACGTTCTAAAAATGTCTCTTAACAGGAAAACAAAATTAAAATATTAACTAGTGTTCTAAAAATCTAACCTAATGTTCCAATAAAATGTCATCTCATGTTTTAAAATGTAATCCAGTTTATTAAAGTGTATCTAATGTCTATTTGATATATGGTTTTAAAAATGTTATTCATTTATTGACAAATTTATTTTTTGTCAGTTCCAGAATTGTGACGTGAAAATCACAAAACAAAATTTTATTGTGAAATTGTAATCAAATTTGCAATTGCATTCCAGTTTGATGACAATTTCATGAACTGCTTTTGTAAAATAATAAGTAGTTAATAGAAACAATGTTTATAAAGAGAAAGAAAGAAAGAAAGAAAGAATGAAAGAAAGAAAGACCCCTGGTTATACTTACAGTACTATGCTTTCCTTGGAATTTCACTTTTAATAGCATGAATTTAGAGATTGGGAAAAAAAACAACAAAAATATTTTCTGAAGTTTCATTTAATGAAAGATTAAAGCCCACAGTTTTTCTCTTTCTGTGAGAACCTGATGAAGAGAACATGAAGACGGTGAACTTTTGCTGACTGGTTCATACTTGGCTCAGCAAATGTTTTTAAGTCTCGTAGTGTGGGAAGAGCCACACACTGCACCTGTGGCCGAGACTGGTCACCCAGACGCTGGCCTGGAGATCCCCTGGCACTCCTCCACATTCACCACCCAGTCTGGACTTTTTACCCCAAGGTCAGAAAACCAGCAGCCTGGATGTGACATATGGTAATAAACTTCCATTAACCTCTGAAAAAAAACAAACAAAAAAACATAATCCCCCAGTTTCATAAGTAGTGCAAAGGAACAAACCTCATCTCACTTAGTGTATCTGAAATCTTAAATGTTTCCCCTCAGGCTTCACATTTCATTAGCTCCATGGCAGGCACGTGCAGCGCTACATATGTACTACAGATATGAACGTGAAGGCTGAAGGCCTTTTTGTTTATTGTATTTGCAGCAATATGTCAAGTCAATTTGCTGCCCATGTCCGCTCTCATATCCTGCCTGGTCCTCTACGTCAAATACATTTTTCCTTAACCTCAGATAGCTGTATGGTATAGGCATTAGTGAAATCTTATAATCCAGCCACTTAATACAATATACAGTATGTGTGCGCGGAAGACTGACGTTGGCTTGTTTACTGGTGGCAGGAAAAATATAATGCTGTCGTTTTAATTGGATCGGACTTACTCCTGGGATTCATAGGGATTAACCAGAGCTGCAAAAGCAAGTGAAACTGAAAGAGATCCAGATGCAAGGGGAAAAAAATACAGTACGTGCACTTACTGTATATCTCAAGCATGTACATAGGAGTGGTTTTGTTAACAAATACATTTCTGGATTTTCATTATAAGGCGCATACCAAACGTCAGGGTTTGATAGAAGGATTAAGAAATATTAACATTTGTAATAATGAATAACTGCATATCTATTTTAACATATGTATTTTGTAACTAGTGCTTACTAGTGAGACTGCTCCAGGTTTTGATCCTGATCTCGGGTTCCTGTCTTTGTGCATGAACTTCTTTGTGGTTTCTGTAGGTTCTACAGCTTCCTCCTTCTGTCCAAAAGACTTATGCAGAGTATTCTCAAACTCTGGCTCTATACTTGACTCTATACTTATCTACTGTATACTTACCTCCATCTTTAGCTTACAAACACAACATACATGTTCTGATTTTTGCATTTCTGTACCGTCTTTGAATGTCAACTGTGGAACAGGAATCTCATCATATACTTTGAAATACATTTGAATAAAGCGATAGATAGATGCTATGGGTTTTGTGAATGTGTCCTAGCCTGGAGCAGATAATACATCATGAAGATAAGATGACATCTGGTTTGTTTTTCTAATTGAACCAGATGTTGTCTTAACCCTCCACCTCGTCTAACGGTTTTGTTATTCCTTATATTTTCAGCACCTGGCTACATATGCATCTCATGAACTTTTGACCAAGACCAGGCAATCTGGTCTTATTAAGAAGAGGTGAAGGAGTGGATTATAACAAGTTCCTCTGAGCATTGGGAATTACTGTAGTATCAGACATCGGAAAGGGCAAGCCAAAGCCTATGCTAGAGAGGATGACACACACATCTTCTGAGCAGCAATGGAATTCACCCCCTGATGGATATTTTCCAGTTCAGCTAACAAGGTCTGTGCTTTGCCGTCTGTGCTCTGCTTACTGCGTTTAATGAACATTACGTTTAATGAACTGTCTAACATCTCGGTCAACAGACTCATCATTTACGAATCCCATGTTCCGAGTGTCTTGTCGTTAAGTCTGCCATCTTGGGCGATGGGTTTCCCTTGTTCTCTGGAGCTACAGGGGTAAGATGCTGTTTTTTGTGCAAACGAGACTCTTGTGGATAGGTTTAGTGAGACGAAGGGTAATGGCGCTATGAAGGTGTGAGCAACGAAGCTGAACACTAGTGAGGTAAAGGTTTCGTGCCCCAAGGCATCTATACTGCCTGCAGAGCGAATGAGCTGCCAGGTCTATCTAATGGAGTCATAATTGGTGATTAGGCCCAAAGAAGGTGTGCAGGAAGAGTACCTTAAATACCAACTTGTGGCATTCTCTAAATCCAGGCTGGATCTGTGTGTGAAGCCAGTTGTGAAGTGTTGGTTCTGTTCTTTGGACTAGTGATAATGACATTGATACAAAGTCCAGTGATGTGAATAACTACACTGGGAAAGTTCCTTGTATTCAGGCCTGGGGAGTGCACATGCTTATGATTATAATTATGACTATAATTATGGTTATGCAAATTTTCTTACTGGAATTTGTGCCCTCAAGGTTGCCAGATTTTTCTTATTATGGGTTTTTTCAGTTCGTTCAAGATAGATCACTGCCTTTAAACAACGAATGTTGGGAAAACTTACCAAAACAGAGTCTGGGTACATATTTTTATGATTTCTGCATGGATATTTCTAATCATATTTAATTTTAAATAGGCAAAACTTGTCTTTATTGCACTGCTATTATTTGAAAGCTCTCCAAGCGGAAGGCCCGGGTTTGATTCCCAGCCAATGCCCCAACCCCAGCTACTGGATACAGCGCCGGTTCCAAGCCCACATAAAATGGGAAGGTTCAAGTTGTTGTTCAGATCAGAAAATTCGCTGTGGCAACCCCTTGATGATGAGGGAGTGAGTGAAAGTCCAACAACAACAATATTATAATATCACTTGTCAAAAAAGATAAGCCCTCATCATGACCAGTGCAGCTGCGCTGAATAACATTGATATTTAATCATAAAGTAAACTGGTTACAGGATCATGGGCACCCAATGCCCTCCCATGCCCTCAGTGGACCAAAGGCCAACCCCTCTGGTCCGATCCCACACAAAAGCCATTACAGTAAAAATCGACAAAAAACGTGAAAGCTGGCCACAAAAGAAAGGAACCAGAACACCCAGTGCACCATACATGGGGCCCAGCAGGCAAAGAGCCCAAGGCCACCAACCCAGCCTTCAAAGTCCCCAGATCCCAAACCGATCAATCACCTACGGGATGCACCGGACAAACAAGTCCGATCAGGTGACGCTCCTACACACAACCCATGGCACCCAAAGGATGCCCCACCAACATCCTTGTGCCAGGTACCACAGCACACCTCCAGAGGCCCTGTGGAGCCACACCTCTAGGGGCAAGAGCCGACCGGGTGGCACAAGGTAAAACTTACACAGTATTGGGTTTAATGTTTTGGGTTTTAATGTTATGACAGATTGTTGTATATAAAACATCAGCACTCTACCTAAGCAGTTTCTTAGATAAAGCTGAATCTGCTCTGATGTTTTCTAACAGACCAAGTAATATATTTTCTTGGAATCAAAGGGATTACCAATGAAACAATTCAATCAACAATTAATAAATGGACAGTGTTTTGTTTTCTTGGCTATGAATTATATATTTTTGGAGGATACTTAAATGTGTAGAAATTCTGATCTATTCCTAAATAAATGCTTTATTTTTTGATAATTCAGACTTCTTCATTTCCTAAAATGGGTTGTACTTAAAACCCTCTGTTGAACCTTAAGCCTTCTCCCCTAAAAGTACAAACCAACACGCTTTTGAGTCTACGCTCTTATTTACGTACCTCCATATTTAACACACACACACATACACACACAATGCATCTTTTTGCAATCTTTTTGTACCATATTGATACAGTACATCCTCCCTAAATGTCAGCAGCGGAACAGGAACCTCACTATGTACTATGAATTGCACTTGGACAGACGGATTGATGGGTGGATTGGGTTTTGTGAATGAGTCTGGGCTCGAAGCAGATAAGATGACGTCTGTGCGCAGCGATGACTGCCTTTTTTTTTCTGTCTGCTTCCTGTTCTGATGCTAATCCTGTGCATTAGGTTATTTTTAGAGCGCGCGCAGGATGTGAATAGGCTGTCCTGTCTCACCTTTCATACAGCCGGTCATTTTAGTCCTCTCTCCGGCTCTTTGGTTCACGCCGCTCTTTTGTCACAAGGGCTCGACTCAGATGGTAAATAATAGTGTAGCTTACGAATGGTTCTCAGTTCACGTCCACTTTGGTAAAGTGTGTCCAAGAATATATACTTTGAAATTCCAGTTGAAAGCTTTGCATGACAATATAATATTTGTTTAAAAAAAAAAAGCATATTGGGATGATGCTGTGGTTCTGTCTCAGAAAAGAACAGGAAAGGCAAACTTGAGAAATGAGTCTTTTGCCCATGATGAGATCTTGGTGTCCAAATGTATTGCCTGGTACTGTAACCTCCTGTGTTTCTCCATTCCTTTGTAAATTCTTGCTAAATATTTAAGTTTTCCATGGAACATGCTTCCTTGTTTGTAATTGTTCTTTTTGGTTTGAATCCTCGTCCTCTCTCAGGGTCTGTTGGTCCCGTAGGTAAGATGTTTCATTGGTGCCCCTTCACTCCACAAACAATTTAACTCAATGTAATGCTTGGTACATCTGTAACGCAGTGTTTATTCAAATCAATGTCACATAGAGGTCGTGGGGCACATTTCTGTTATATTTTTTTGTTACTGTGATGTGATGTTATGAAATTAGGATGTTCACCCCAAAAAAGCAGAGTTGCAGCAGTACTATGAAACAAACAAACAAACAAACAAACAGAAACAAACCAAAAACAAAACAACTTGCATTTAGCACCCACACATGTTGCCTATGCCTTGGGTCGGTTCTGTCTTATTCTGGTCTTATTCTACTACTGACATTTAATGGACTTCAGTCTTGCATTATTTAATAATTAAAACCCAAGCGGTACAGACATGCGCCGGTGATACAGCACACTGTAGGTCAATGACGGTATATATTAAATAATATATATAAATTATATATACTTTATGCGCTTATATGGAAACCTTGGCAGGTGTGTGTTAATGGGGAGACATCAGACTTGCAACTGTGTATTTTGGTTTTTGGATATGTTCAATAAGAACAAAAGTTATTATTACATTTATAAATAAGTAAGCATTTATAACAGTAAATTTGACTGTTACTGGAATATGGGAATGATGTCGCAAAAATGTCAAACTCTCAAAATTATTATAATTTTTTTTTTCACAGAAACAACCGAAAAACTATCAAATAAAATAAAAAATGTATTTGTCACATACACAGTCATACACAGTACGATACGCAGTGAAATGCTTATACGACCCCCTGTGACCACCAGTCGTATCAATAAGAAATAAATTATGGGATAAAATAAGAAATAAAATATAGAAAAACTTTAGCTATTGAAAATATAGCTATAAAAGATAAGAACAAAATATAATACAGTATATATATATAAAAAAACGTAGCTATACAAATATATAAAACTTTAATTGTAGATTACACTATGTACATATTAAATAGAGATATCCAGGGAGTGTGCAAATATGCACGAATGTGTAGATGTAATGTCTGTAAATATGCAATGTGCAAAAATGAAATAGAAACAAAAACACCTGATCATGTGCATTTCTGCTGTTTTGCCTGTGTATATATTTGCTCAGTCATGTTTGTATACTGTAGGCGGTTAATATGATTTAAAATTCAGTTCATCATATTGCCGAAGAACATCGGTCTATACTGAGCCCTATACAGTATGCGTTTATTAAAACAACAAAAAACAACAAAAAACAATGGTTTAAACTCTCTGAGCTTTAAGAACATGTGTAAATTAGATACACACTGTTGTAATGATTAGAATTCCTGGATTTCCCCCAATAAACCACATGCTTATACCTCCATCCTGACTCTCAGCACACGTTAGATTGTCGAAGAAGCTCAGTAACTAAGTGCGAGTTGTTCACTTACTGCCGTTGCTTATTCTATGGGACAGAAGTGTTTCTTTTGAATAATGACCCTACCATCGATGCAGAAGATTGTCGGTGAAACAGTCATCATAACTAACAGTGAGGATCATTTGAGTCGTGCTATGAACAAGCTGTTCCATGAAAGCATCCATTCTTTATCTTCGACATGCCAAATTTGTTCATTGAGAGCTGCCATTTCTTATCAGTATGATGGCCCTGTTTCCCAGCACTCATCTTCGCAACAGCGGGGCTGATGGACTAGTCCTCAAATTGATTCAAACACATGCATAAAGATCAGTGATTCCTCCAATTCAAGCTCCTTATTGATTTTTAATATGAAAACCCCATTACACAAACGGTAAAGGCAACACAAAAAAGGCAAAGCTGTCCTACGCATAAGCCCTCTAATTGAATTTCCAGAGCCTGCGGTCTTACGTTTTCTTTTTAATTAAATCCAGTGCGCTTTTTTTTTTTTCCCTTTTTTTTTCTCTGTAAGTGTTGGGGTTTAATTTGCATGCAGTGAAGTAGGTTCTGCCCCACATAAAGTGCCATTGATCCTTATTAAAGCACACCTCTGGGCTTGCCCAGGACTAATGGGGGGAAATTAAATGTGCTCATGTCGCATACCTTTATTGCCCTGCATGATGGGATTAAGAGAAGTGCAAAAGCCAAAGAAGGAGGTAAACACACACAGAAAGAGAGAGAGAGAGAGAGAGAGAGAGAGAGAGAGAGAGCAGGCTTGAAAATTAATTTGCAAAATCTTTTTTGCCTTCGAGCACTTTGCATATAATAGCGGTTGACAAAAAATATATACTGCCTTGTGTGCATTCATTATATGTGATTTTTTTTTTCATGACTACATTTATGATCAGGTTTCTAAAAGTTCCAGATATAACATACAAACTTATTTGTCTTTGTGAGACACTTCTACAGTAAATGTGGGTCAGGTGTTATAAAGTATGTCATTTTCCAGCGCACGCGATCCACCTGTTCACGCTGAGCTCTTTCGCTGATTAGATATCACTTGTGTAGATTAGGCCAATGATATAACGAGTGATCGATGGACTGATTGCCGCTCATTGATCGCTGTTTCCATTCGCTTGTGAGCGAGCAAGCTTTATCTGACGAGATTCCTATTGAATTTTCTCATTAGGAGTCGGCCGCACTCTGGCATTTTAGATCACGCGGAAGAATAAAACATCGCTCATGAGTGAGTGGACTCGTTCTTGTTCCCTTTCAAAGGCTCCCACTCGATGCTGCGTGAAAACGCTACGGGAACCATTTTGTCATGTTGCCGGTTGTGAAGCATGTGTGTGCAAACACGCCAAATTTTTGGCTATATATAACCTC
>JAQQZS010000037.1:30170066-30185837 GCA_030068045.1 Platyallabes tihoni
GGAACCTCGGATTGCGAGTAACGCGATTTACGAGTGTTCCGCAAGACGAGCAAAGATTTTTAATAAATTTTGACTTGGAAAACGAACAAGTCTTGATTTACGAGCACCGAGTATCATGTATCACGCATGCGCTTCTTGTTTTGATGCCGAGTGTCACATGACCACAACTGAGCAAACGGTTTGTCTCTCTCTTGTGCTGTGGAATTGTGGGTAATCGTCACCCCTGCTGGGTCTTAGTGCTCGTCTCTCAATGGTATAATCAACATCCGTGCACACGTGTACTGTTTACTATAACACTGTGACTACGTGTGTGTGTGTGTAAAACATATTTTATTTTGTGTTTGTATGCGTGTGTGTACAGTGCGCGTGTAAAGCAAAAGCAAGTCTCATTAGAGAGGTTAAAAATCCATTTTCTCTCTCTGCTCATAGCTAGGCCTGCTCTTTGTGTCTTTTTTGGGCTGTGGAATGAATAATTTGAGTTTCCATTATTTCTTATGGGAATTCTTTGATTTGGTTTACAAGTGTTTTGGAATACGAGCCCGCTTCTGTAATGAATGCTCGTAATCCAAGGTTCCACTGTATATTATTTTTAAAATGTACAGATTCATAGCAAAAATTGTGCATGTTGGAACTAAACAATAACATTTAGGATTCAAGTCATTTTAACTCTTAAATAACAAGAAAATATGCTTCATAAAGCTGGATGTAATGGGTGTTAAACATCTCAAGAATCAAGCAGCAGCTCTGTCTTTTTAAAATAAATAAAATAAATAAAATCTAATAAATCAATTAATACAATTGTTTTTAGTCTGGACAAAGTAACTGCGGGATCTTCTTATCTCATGTTTACACTTTTATGTCAATTCACCTCAGTTTTATTTGTATAGCACTTTTACGAATGGTCATTATTGCAAAGCAGCTTTACAAAATGAGTATCAAATGTCTGAGAAAATATGTATAAATCCAAATGATCAGATTGTCCCTGATGAACAAGCTGATATACAGTATATATTCTGTACTGTATGTAAAGCAGGCTTTTTATTTTAATTTCATAACTTGCCATTACAAAACCACTTAGGCCTTTTACTGTGCTTGGCAGCCGTACTCTCACACACTGTTCGTGCAAAAACACGTGTACAAGAAAAGAAAAGGAAAAAAAAAACTATAAAAAGCATGTCGGGAGCCAATTACACCCCAGCATTTAATTTCGAATCAAACAACATGCTGTGTGGTTCTCCTGTAGGGTAGAAAATAAACCCTGTCTAAATACACTGTCATCGTGTGTACTTTAATTAAATTCAAGGAAAAATGGCCTTTACTGTAATTGACGCTTAACAAGCCCCCTGTGGTGGAGCGAAAACGCTACTCGCACGTTGTAACTGGAAAATCTGCATAACGTTTGGTATTTTATGTAATAATAATAATAATAATAATAATAGTAATTAGTATACATTAAAAGTGTGCTGTCGCAGGTAGTGATCGAAGCTTTTTCATCGAATGATGTAATATCCAACTTTGGTCGCTAGTTATTTGTAGTTTGGCCACTTGTATCAAAATGTTTCCTTTAACAAGCTGCTTCATGGACCTGAACGCTCAGCGGTAAATTCCTCACGCTTCATGCTGTTTCTGTTCTTTAATCTATCACGATAGAGCGTGTATCATGTGAGAGGGAGAACTTGGCCACATGTGGCCTGTTTGGTTTGGCTAGCCAAGCTGTTTATCATCCGCTACGATCCAAGAGCAACTAGCGCAGCACCTTCAATGGTTACCATGTGGTGAAAGCCCTACCTCAGCCAAAACGAGCACGCACTAGCGCCCTACCTCCCTGCGTCTAATAATAACCCAGCCTTTGTGTGGTTTGGATATAAAATTTATTAAAGCGTCGCCTACATGCGCGCAAAGCTTAACGCTGCTAATGGGCATTGATGATAATTGCCGTGATAAAAAGTACGGTACCCATTTGGTACCGATTTCCTTCGTTCTACAGCGGCGAGCTGATAACCTTTACATTTTTGTGTATTTCAATCTCGCAGCGGGCGAGCGCTCGTAATTACATCCTGCCAAGGTGGATTTCAACTTCACGCGCAACAGACGCTTCGTAGTAGCATGGTAAAAAAAAATTAAATACAGATCCTATGCAGCATGGTTACAAAAAAGTATAACAACTATGTGATATTACAGAGATGTCATTTGCTATAATAATATTAATAATATCAATTAGCAATTGCAAATTAATATACATTAATGTAAAATTACAACCTGCCATGCCATGTTTATAACATAAATATGGAAATTATGCTACTCTATTGCCTTTTCTGATGATAAAATATCACTAGATGTAAATCTCCCAGCAACTTATACATAGTATGATATTTTTATGACATTCTGTACCTATGCCAGTCTTATAAACCCTGACTCTATCTGATTATATCACTCTAATAACCAGGCGCTTAATTACATGGTTTAAGTCACATTAACCTTAGAAACAATCACCAAACAAATTGCCACAAACTACCCACACCTGTCATGACATGTTTATAATAAGATTATGTCTCTATAATGATGCAGGGTTTAAAACATTTCAAAACTCTATTATAGACTACACCTGCTCTGATGGCATGACTCAGGGTTCAAGTAAAATGTTACCGATACAGTATGTACTGAATGGTTTATTACACCTGCCATGACATGACGTGATTATGACAAGATCATGTCAGTATTATGAAACAGGGATTAAAGCATATCAATTAAACATCTTACTCATACTCTAAATTATACTTAATGGTTTATTGCACATATAACCTTATAACATGGTTATGTCAGCCTTATGACACATCATATTATTTTTACAATTTAGAGAATTTAAGTAAAAAGTCACCCCAAAGTCTATTATGTCAGTATTATGACATATTATATCAGTTTTATAATTAGGGGCTAAGGTATCATAACATTCTGGATATGTTTGTATGTGCCAAATAAAATTAGAATTTGAGCCACCACAAAATAATAGCTGGACACATAAATGCATATGGCAATTTTTTTTAGTGTGTTGTATGACACTATATGTCTTATGCGTTTCTTAACATTTTTTTTCTTATGATTAAAAACATTGAGTAAAGTGTCACCACAAAAGAATTACTAGCCAGCTCATGACATGTACATGCTTATGTCAGGGTTATGTCAGTCTTATGGCACACACTTTAATTCGGGGTTCCAAATAGGAGTTACTGCAAAAAAAAAAAAAAAAAAAAGAATAAGAATAAGAATAAATAAATTAATAAATGAATGAATAAATTTTTATTCAATTTATGACCTACATGCTTATGAGATGGTTATGTCAGTCTTATGCACATCATATTAGTTTTATGATTCAGAGTTCAATTAAAGAGGCAGCACAAAGAATTACCAGACATTTTATCACACATACATGCTCACAATATGACTACTGTATGTCAATCTTACAATTCATTATATTACTTTTAAGATTTAGGGTTCATGTAAAAAATCACCCCAAAAGGGTCACTGGACAATTTACGACAAATAAATGCTTATGCAACTGCTATGCTAGTCCTATGACTAATATTTTATTCTTGTGATTTAAGATCGATGTAAAGTGTCACCATCTGCTTATGTGATGGTTATGTCAGTCTTTTGAAACATTATGTTACTTTTATGATTCAGAGTTCAAGTAAAGTGTCACTACAAAGAACAGACAATTTATCACACATACATGCTTACAACATGGCTATGTCAGTCTTACGATCCATTATATTACTTTTAAGATTTGGGGTTCAAGTAAGTAAAAAGGCTAACAATTTATGACAAATAACTGCTTATGCAACTGCTATGTCAGTCTTATGACTAATATTTCATTCTTGTGATTCAAGATTGGTGTCGCCACATACTTATGTCAGGGCTATATTAGTTTTATGACACATGATCTCAGTCTTTAGCTCAGGGCTCTGACGAAGCGTTATTTCAAAAATAATTACTGGGCAGTTAATAACAAGTAAATGTCATGATGTCATGATTATGCCAGTCATATAACACATCACTCTCTTATGATTCTTGTAAAGAGTTAACATTAATGAATTGATGGACAGTGTATGACACATGCATGTGTATTACATGGCTAAATTACATAAAATTTTATTCTTATGATCTGGGAATTATAGTGAATCTATGAAAAACAGATGAATGTAAAAAGAGAAGAACTTGCACTGGTACTTGGACTGGTATGCAACGTCACACGCCTAATATATTTCTGACAAATATCTGGATTGAAGTCAGTATTTTAAAAAGTTCTTTGTCATCCATGCATGTTTTGTATGCAAAACAACATAAATTCTCCCATGTTTCTTTTAAACACCATTGTCAGCAAAATTCTGACCAATGATAACCCTTGACCCAAACTTTCAGTGAGAATCCCATTGAGAACTCTGCACTTGGTTGGCATGTGTCCAGTGACGAGGCCACCGGTTTATTTAACATGGTCACTCTTTTATGAGCCAAAGAGAAAAGGAAAGTCACACTTCATCCCTGTCATGGGGTGACGGACTGCTGAATAGTGCCGTGGCCTCTAGCCATTGTTTTCTCGGAGCGCTCTGATGCTTACTCAAGCCTTCAGCTGACCCACAGAACATTAGGTCCAGCTTTGCTCGTCGTCTCTTCCTTCCTCTGTTTTCCTTTCTTCCTCGACATGCTTTCGGCAGTGTGCGTGAGTGACTGCTTCTGATCTCGATGATGCTTTTTTTTGGTCATAACAGGGGTCCTTGTTTAGCATTTCCCGCTCAAAGGGCTTCGTTATTGAGAGGAAACTGAAGAACAGAGGGGGACGTATAGGGCAAAACATGTCAGACTCACAGAGTACAACATAAAACTAGGTTTCAATAAAAACATCGGATTATTAAGCACAGAGTTTTTTACGTGCTATATTTAATAGGTTGTAATATGTTATTAAGCACTATGACAGTTGTCATTAGGTGTGTCATTATGAAACAAATGCTTTGTAAATTATGCCAGGAAATAGTAACATTATAATGAGACATAATGGGTCATGACAACTCATAAAATTATATTACACCTGCCATGACATGTTTACGGCATGATTATATCAGTCTAATGAAGCGAGTTTTAGATAAACTCTTACTGTAGAAGAATCTCTATACATAACCCATCATGACAACTTTTTACGATATATCACATGTGACATGATTACGCCTTATGTAAGACAGAGAATAAGCACTGAACTGTTTATTACATTATGATGTCATTAGAGTCCAAAACATCCTAAAACAAGATCAGCGCGGTCTCATGATCGGTGTTCAAGTTTACACAAAAGTACATATTTCACAGTTTATGACATCTACCATGACATGGTTATGTCAGGCTTATGACATGCAGATCAAATAAAGATAACACCTGATTGTAGGTGGTTTATAATAGAGTTCTAGTAATTCTTAAACTATTAGAGACTAATCACTATGCATACATGTATATGCAGATTTGACACAGTTATGCATGTTACACTCAACACATACCCCCCTTCCCCCGCTCAGACCCACATGTTTCAGCTCAGATCTCTACATGTTTGGGAAAAAAATCTCATCTTAACCGCAAACTAGTAATGAAAACTTAATCCCCACGGAACTGAACTGCTGTTTACATTAAGTGATTCATCCTGACTCCAGGATCTTCGTATCTCCATGTATGACTCTATGATCTCACTTTTGGTCACTGCATTGGACAATCCGCTGTCCTTTTCCGCTCACTTTGCTAACCTGATACACTCATGTTGGTTTCAGGTGCTTGTTCAGTCGATTGTTACTTTGAGACTGAACTACTGCGACTCATTTCCAGCAGGTCTACTGTACCTCTGAGAACAAGTTGACTTCTGCAAGTGATCCAGAATGCAGCTGCACGAATTGTCTTCAATCTTCCTAAAATCTCCCACAACGCTCCATTACTTTGCTTCTTCCACATGTAGCCTCGTGTAGCTGCCTGCATCAGATTTAAGACTTGACTGTAAAGCCAAAAATGGGTCAGTGCCCAACTACCTTAAAGCACTTTTCACACCCTGTGTCACTGCAACACACTCCCTCTGATGCTCTAGCACTGCTTTGTGGTCCCACCATCTCTCAGAGTGCATAGGAGGCATCAGGATTCTACTCCGTTCTAGCACCTACAGTAGGTAGTGCAATGAACATCCTCTCTAGAGCTGAACAGTTGACTCACTGGGACTGTTTAAGGGCAATTTCACATTAGGGCCCCAGGGTGGTTTATGAAAACACTTGACCCAGAGGTCTGGGCAGAACCCAACTGTTCCATCCTCGGGAGCTGCTGGGCACACAGATCGAATTAGATATGGAAGTCAATCATACTGTACCTGTAAATGGGAGGGGTCATCATCGGTGCAATCAGAGTCTGAAATTTCAGTGTGTGTGTAGCATGCACCAATCTCATTCTATGACTTACACAGGCATAAGTACATGAGAACTATGGCTTGATTTTTTTTTTTTTTTCAAAATACAGTATGACCTGATCAGGTGGGTGGGAGTATCAACTGGTTAAGACAATGGACTACATTTCAGAAAGTCTCAGGTTCAAATCCCACGCTCTAAATGACATCTCTCTAAAAGACATCTAAAGACCTAACTTTTCCTTCAGTTCCTAAATTAACACCCAAATAAGAAAAAAACCTAAAAAGTTAAAACTCCCAGTAATGTTGTATACTGGTGTTCAGTGACCTAGTGAACCAATAAAATGATTTATTTAATGATAGACACTTCAAAGCACTTATGTAAGTCACTCTGGATAAGGTCGTCTGCCAAACGCCATAAATGTAAATGTAATGTACATGACAAGATTACATCAGGGGGGTTTAAAACAGGATCATTTCAGTCCTGTGATGCAAGAGTTCAAGAAAGGGATCACCACAGAACTTCAAGTGAGATGTTAACAGAGATGTATAACCCGGACAGTTTATGACACCTAGCGTGATACGTTTATGAGTTATAGCAGTGTTATGAGGCAAGGTTCAAGTAGTGTTATTTCTGCTTTAAAAAAAAAAAAAGAAATGGCCATTATGCAGGTCATAAAAGCTGGAAAGCCATTCGACTCCTCGTGGCCATGCTGGAGTGAATCACCATAAAGGGTTATTGCAAGGTGCTATGGATTACCATGGCAGTAGGCGGTGAGTGGCTATGGGCTGAATGACTAATCACCTGACATGGCGCCACTCCGTTACACTTGGTCACTGAAATGAATGTCTCTTTTAGCGGGAGGTGATTATAGTGCCGTAGTCAAATTAACTCGGCGCCTAAATAACTCCTGCCCGGGTTTTGTGTGGGTCCTTTTCATTAAGCGCCTGTTTATATTTAAATCAGCTGGCACTCGAGGACTGGAAAGCGGCGACTCCATAAATCGCCTCCGAATTTTATACTATGTTAGGAGTCATAATAATTATATCACAGCAGAAAGAAACGGATAAATGCAAAGCTGCGCTGTGTTTAATAACTGTTTATGTGTTTTTATTATAAATGTAGGTTTTATGAATGAGCATAAAAAATGAGCTAGAACTATGTCTCCGGATGCGTTACAGCCTTTCCAGAGTGAGAGAGGAGCAGAGAGAGAAGATCATACATCAGGATAACTAGAAAATGATTCTGATTCGTACATTTATTTTAGTCCATTTTTCCTTTTTCCTCAGACAATGCAAGATAAATATTCACTTATTAAAGCGTAACTGAAATAGACTGTGTCATGCATCAACCTAACAGCCTAAAGGCTCGGTTCAATATTGCCCACTTGAAGAGAGGCTCTCCTAATGGAAGAACTGACGTTCTCCTCTCCCAAACTCCATTCATCATGCCGGCCCAGCATTCATTATACACTACAAAGAAATGCCATTGAAAATTGTTAGAGCCATCCATTAAACTAAAGCGACAAGTGTTTGCGGATTATGGGAATAACACATTGGGGAAAATAGGACGCCGATACTCCAGCCATGTGAGGAGCAGGATGATAAGTGCCACCTGTACTGTTTTTTTTTCCCTTACACAATACATCATCGAATGAAATGACAAAAGACATTTTTTTTTTACTTCCAGAAGCTGATGTCTCGCCTTCCACTTTTGCAATAACTTTTTCCATTCGTCTCCATTATTATCATAAGCTATATTATGATTATGATTATGATTATTATTATAATGATAATGATAATAATATTACATTTAAAACCTAACACTATGACATGAGAAGCACTATAAAGGAATCAGTACTGCTGGAAATTACAATATGCAGAACAATTAAATTCAATTAAATTAAATTTTATTTGTATAGTCCTCCTAACATTGAATATAACACATAAATTACATACAATTTTTCCTAATGAGGAAGAATTCCCTGTATTGTTTTTATACAAAGAAACTAACACACATTCTTCCAAAAAAACAAACAAGCAAGAAAAAATGACTGAAGATGGGAAATGGTACAATAAAATGAAACAAAAGCGCAAAACTGTTAATAAAAATGTTGAAAAAGCAATAAAATTTAAATGCTAATACAAGCAAGAAACCCACAGCCAATGATTTGAACATACTGTAGGAACTACATCACATAATTTTACGCAGCTCCTAAACTACTATAGTTCCTCAACCGCAGCTACATCACTGGAGTTCATCATTGTGTTTTCTTCCAAAGCATGTTTCCAATGTCTTTTCCAAAAATTGACAACAAGGCACCTAATAATATGTTTCAATCTCAGAAATTTTGCTTCGCGTACGATCAGAACCTATCATGAAGCCTGCATAAAACTGCGTAATTGTGATGTTGCTTTTATACAGCAGCTCTACAAACAAAAAATATATATTTATATACTGTACTGTATATATAGTGCATTAGCGTAGCAGGGGATTATATAGGGAAATAAAGGGAGTTTCTCTATTCTCTCTATATCAAAAGCCCCACTTTGATTTGAATACCTCTCATACAGTATTTAAAAGCACTCTTGGAAGGCTCAACCAAAATAATTAGTCAACCAAAATGTACTTTTTGTATAATGTACAATACGGTAAAGTGCATTGTGTTTAATAAGTAATATGTAATATCACATTCAAAACATGACATATCAATCAATCAATCAATCAATCAATCAATCAATATTTTATTATAAAATCCTGCTTAGCCAGGAACTGGTCAGGTCTACTGTTTGATGTTCATTTTAAAATTTTTGCTTTGATGTAACTTCTTAAGTACTCATTTATCTGTTCTGAAATTTGTCCTCAAATTAGCCCAGTGTCCTTAAAGTGGATGTATTCCCCTAGATTTCCCTGAAACACCACACCTGACCTCTTTCTGTCCTATTTTTGTCCATGAGCCTAGCATTATCCTACACTACGTCATGCTAATACAATGCCATTATAGACACTCCACAATAGCAGTGATGTAAAAGGATTTAGACTGCCCCAGATCCAGAGCAGGGCTTTTCTGTGACGGCCTGTCCTAACACAAAAAGCATTGCTGAGTGAGCAGCGCGCTAAAGCCAATCGCTTGTTTGGACAAAAGTCTGGAAATCCAGCAGCTGCCAGAAATTAATGTTTTGGAAAGATGCTCACAATAGTGGGCAGAGAAACCCAGTCAAGGATATACATGCACATGGTCAATGGAATGAATCATTATCATAACTCTTCTGGCATCTAATTCATTAAATAACAACATAATTTAATAAAGATATCTGGAAAGTGGTAGTTTAAAACACTCTAATAGCCCGAGCCAGTCTTAGTGTCCCTGAGCGAACCGCAATTAATACGTGACACCAGCGTTCCTGCCCAGCGGGTTCCTGGTGTCTGGCTACAGGTCAGAAAAATCACTCGTCCCTGATCTGGATAATCTCGTCCTGCATTGAGGGTTTGAGCATGTACGGCGTCCGTTTGGACACATTGCTCATGGGTAATTAGATGTTCATGGGACTTGGTTATGAAGAAGACAATTAGTGCTTGGCTTGGATCAATGGTGATTTGCAAACACCAGGGGACACTGTATGCTGTTGAATCATTCATGTATTCGTGTATTCATGTATGCTGTTGATGAATGTCATCATGGAGAAGGTTGCATATGGTTCAGATTTGCTGAAGATACAGGCCAAAATGTTTCTACATTTCATATGATGCTTGGAAAAACCAAGAAACAAAGAAAGAGTGCATAAGTCATCATATAAAGTACGTACATACATGCAGAATACCTACATAAGCCTTCCATGATGAGTGACTTGCATCTTATTCCAAACGGTAAGATTGTCATAACTTGTCATTACAACTTATTTTAGTTAAGAGTCGGAAAACACACCTCATAATATACAACTTTGGTGATCTTCAATGTTATAACCTTCCCTTGTGTAACTGTTATGCAGCAGGCATGTCAATGCCATTTCAATACCTTTACACAATTCTAAGTTAAATAAATTTTTCTTAATTGAAATCTACATATTTTTTATTTTCCATGTTGTCATACACTCATACATAACGACAACCCATCTTCTGGCTAAGCACACTTGTGGTTTGTCTATGTCATATACTAGTAATAATGCGACATAGCATTATTTTTAAATAAGGTTGATCAAGAAATTGAACATTTCAAAAGAATCTTATGAAAACTTTGACATGAAATAATGGTGTGTAACACACTGTAGTGCAGATGATCATAACCAGGGCAAGTTATTAATCAGTAATAAGAGGGGTATGAATATTTCCTTTTATACTATGTCAGTTGACAATTATGAAAAAAATTGTAGTGAATACAATATTTAATTCGCCTTGTATTGATGAGAACCACTTTCTCCACTTGGCTTTATTTCCTTTTCCGAGTTTCCAATAACAGCCCCCTTTCTGTTCCCTGATGCATCCACTCAGTGTCTCTCGCCATGTAATGCTGGCTTTTCCTTTCGACACCGGCCGAGCCTCTAGCTCATCTGAGCGCAAACAGATCATGAACAAGGTCACCGTGGCGATGACGGATGAAAGGGGTAAAATAAAAAAAATAAAAAAGTCAGGCCTGGTGTGAACCAGGAAGTATTATTTTACTCTTCCTTCATCCATCACTCAGAGTGAATGACTTTATTTTATTTCACTGATTTCCATCTGAAAAAAAAAAAGGACAGAGGAAAAAAAATCCTTATGGATTTTATAAACAGCAAGCCCTGGAGCTGTTCCTTCATAATGAGTACAAATGATAACCTCAAAAAAACAAAACAAAACAAAAAAAAACACCTTGAGCCGCTACCGATTCACATCTTCTCCGCTCTGCCGCTTCCAGATGCGTCTTACCGTTTTACCGTTTTATGGAGGTGTCTTATGGGCCTTGTGGGAGATCTATTTTGCGCTGCAAATAAATCATATTTCAGAGCGTGTACCAACTTTATACCGAAGCTGGAAATAGGGCTTTAAGGGCCGATGAGTGATAGAATGTGGAAAAGAGCTTAGCTTAGCGTGCCAAGCACAGCCAGAGTCAATAGTCCTTAAAGCAGGCGCTGGATAAACTCGTCCACTGAAGGTATTGGTTTCACAGACTCATCCCAGGTTAATTCAACCATACGCTGTTCGCCGCGCGCTGTGCTTCACAGCGACTGGCGTGGGTGCAAAACAAGCCTTTAGATAAAGAGGTAGACACCGTGGCCCCACTCAACGTTTCGTAAGAAGAAAGAATGAACGCTGAAGGTTACGAGTGGAACACGGACTCTATTAGTGGAAACAAAGTAAATAAGATGCTCTGGCTTTATTCAGACATTCAGTCCTTTTTTCACATAAAAAAAAAAACACTTGTATTACTCAGTGATACGGTGTAAATTGTAACTAAAGGTTACAAATATTTTACAAGGAGATATTAAGTTTTGGAGGCCAGGATTGCGTACGTTCAACCTTAAACAAGTTCGTATATCATAACATTCCTGTGTTCATACTGTAGCACTACATAAGACATTCATAAGTTCCATTTTACCAGTTCACTGTAAGGGTACTACACTGTTCGAAAACTCCTTAATAAACCCTTTACGATAACTGACATTAAACTACATAATTATTTTTTTTTTCCTCCAAGAAATTCCATCAGTTGTACTAAAGATTGCTTTCATCAATTTGTGATGTCAAGAAGAAACAAGTCTTACACAAAACTACAGTATATAAAGCCTCTGTTATAAGCGTGTCTTGTGACAATTGTTCAGGATTTCTGTACATTAGAATACCATTACAGTTGCCTCGTTTCATGGCAATCAGTTGCTCCTCTTTCTTTTTCATTTAGTCTTATAACCTTCATGTATCCATTTGTTACTTGTACCTAAAGGGCTGTGGTTGAGTCTCTGGGTTACTGATAAGAAAGTCGGCAGTTCAAGCCCCGACTCAAACAGGCTTCAACTGTGGGCCCTCGAGCACGGCCCTTAACCCGATCTGCCCAGAGGCGCCGTGTCCTGGATACCCACTCACTCATCTTCTATACCGCTTTATCCTGTATTCAGTGACACGTGGGAGCCTATCTCAGGAGTCTTAGGGCATGAGGCGGGGTACAACCTGGACAGGGTGCCAATCCATCGCAGGGCACACACACATACATACAGTACACACACTCACTCACTCATTCGCACACTATGGGTGATTTGGGAACACCAATTAGCCTAACCTGCATATCTTTGGACTGTGGGAGGAAACCGGAGTACCCGGAGGAAACCCACCAAGCACGGGGAGGACATGCAAACTCCATGCACACAGAGACGGGAATCGAACAAGGCGACAATGCTAACCACTACACCACCGTATTCTGGATACATGAAGAAAAAATTCCACTGTGCTCTAATGGATATGTGATAAATATCCAATATAACTACTGAGTCTGTTAGTTTAATGATGAAAAAAAAAGTCTTCTCAGATTAATAGCATTACATAACACACACAAAGTGCACACACCCTTTATAACAAGTATTTACATTACATAAGCAGATGTTTGTTAGTATTATTAATTTTTTTTTGTTTGTTTAAGTGTTATGGGGTTGGAGGGGTGTACGGGTATGTACATTTATACCAGAGTGTTATAATGCTTTATAAGAATAGAATAGAATAGAATAGAACAGAATTATTCAACAAAATTAGCTGCTTTACACATATTACACAAGATCCACAAATTACACTTTATACACTTAACACACATTATGTAAGAAACAGTTACGCATATTGCACAAAAAAACACTAAAAGAGTTACATTTATTGCACTTTACCCATATTGTTCATATTGCACACAAAATTACAAATATTACACAAGATTTACGCATGTAACAGAAAGAGATTTCTCCCAGATAATTTCACATGAACTTCACTAAAATGTCATAACAACCGTCCACTCATGGCAACTGCTTGGTTTCTGTTGGTTATAATTATTTCCTACCTAATTGTCTCTTATGACAAAAGCAAAAATCTTGACTTTAAAACACTTTAAAACACTCCATAACACATAGATAAACCCAGTTAAGGCTCAAAATGACATAAAATAACACTGACATAAAAAAAAAGGAATGAAAATTGAAAGCAATGAAACTTTCGTCTGTTTGTGGTGTCTAACTGACATAACGAGTCGAGTGACAAAGATTTTCCAGGTTTGTGTTTTTGCAGAGTTATAGTAGTTTTTCCCCCTCTTTCAAATAATTTTATTTCCAATGTACATGAATCCTGCACTCTTTTTAATAATAATAATAATAATAATAATAATAATAGTAATCAAAGCAGAAAATAATCTAAGCCAAGTCAGATCTGTAAAACTTTTGTTTTTCTTTAAATTTGCATCATTATTACAAACTCTTTTAAACAAAGCAAAGAAGGGAAAAAAAAAGAAAGGGAAAGAAATGAAAAAAAAAAAAGGAAAGAACGTCCTCAAAGCCACGCTAGCCCACCCATTAATTATAATCTTATGGAAATGGGGGTATTTCAGGCTTCTCCCTCCATCCCTAATTATTTCTGTTATTCCAATACTTCGATGTCCCATTTACACCGAGTCAGATTCCTATCAACCCCTCCTCTCTCCTCTTCTTCTTCTTCTTCTTCTGCACTTCCTCGCTCATGTAAAAAAAAATAAAAAATTAGACATGGTGGTTAATGCGAGGGAGGATTGGGATATTCACACTTATCCCCGTGTCCTGTATGTGTGTGTGTGTGTGTGTGTGTGTGTGTGTGTGCAAAGGATGTGTGTGTAATATGAGAAGATGTGTAACGCTGAACTGGACTCCTGTCAAATCTTACTGATGGATGTATTATTGAGAGAGAGAGAGAGAGAGAGAGAGAGAGAGATCACTTCCTGTTTTGTGTGACACTACAGTAAACTTGTGCAGCAGTAAATTATGGTCTGCATTTTCTTTTCTCTTTTTTTCCTCCTCAAAATGCTGCCCATTATAGCAAAGAGAATAAAATGAAAAAGAGGGAAAAAAAAAAACCACACATAGCAGGCAGATTTGCAGCGGCATAAAAATGCTTTCACTGAAATTAATGGAGATACTGCTGTATTTGCTGGACTTGACCATCTGGCTAAAGTCGAATAAGGAAAACACACACACACACACACACACAGAAGGTGTTCTGTCTATTATTAATACCTGTGTCGTCTTGTATATGATTCAGTCCGATGCGATGCAAATGTTGCAAAACATGTTACACTGCGCTTGCCGTTTTATAATGTCTTTTTATAAATGTGTTCACAAACGCAACAAACCTGGCCACTCAGCTCTCCAGGTGTTTGTTTGTTTGTTTTATTTTTCTTCCTCCAATATATTGCGTACGGATGCCTGACTGTACTCACATGACTGCACGCGCTTAAAATCAGGCATAAAAACCCAGTTAATGCCGCATGACTCCACGGCGTCTAGGGCGTCCTGGCACACGGGCAGAGTCTGACCGTAAAAGATGGCGCTCGGTAAAACCATCATCGCATATTTTCATAAAGATGAGCTACGAGGCCGCTCTCTGCTCCACGCCGCTTGCTTTATTAATGAGGGCCTGTCAGATCCGGGATGCTCTGCGTTTTCGCATATTAAAAAGCCTAAAAAATACAGAAGGGTGTGTGTGTGTGTGTGTGTGTGTGTGTGTGTGTGTTTTATGACGCCGTCGGATAAATCACGGTAAAGTGTCCTCATTCCTCACTCACTTTAAATCTTTATTGTAATCTTTTCTCAGCCCGTTTTGAGCCGAGAGAGAGGAGGACGGATTTCGCCAGTTTATGTTCAAATCTGCATTTTAATGTAAAGAAAAGAAGAAAAAAAATGTTAGTGATGTTAGTGCGCTCACCGAAGCTGATTAGTTTCCCATCACAGCATGATTTGATGATCTGCAGCAGATCGACAACAGGTACAATATTTAAACGTACAGTAGTAAAGAGGAACTTTTTTCATATACCGTTCACACTTTTTATATTTAATGCTATATTTAATGTTATATGCCAGCGCTGTGGTTAGCACTGTCGCCTCGCACCTCCAGGGTCGAGCGTTCGATTCCCATCTCGGGGTCTGTGTGCATGGAGTTTGCATGTTCTCGCCGTGCCTCCTGAAACTCCAGTTTCCTCCCACAATCCGAAGACATGCAGATTAGGCTAATTGGTGTTCCCAAATTGCCCGTAGTGTCTAAAAAATGGGAATAAATACAAATACAATGGTCACCCCCCTCCTTGAACCCCACCTTATCGTGGTGGAGGGGTTTGCGTGTCCCAATGATCCTGGGAGCTATGTTGTCGGGGGCTTCATGCCCCTGG
>JAQQZS010000037.1:30191741-30203859 GCA_030068045.1 Platyallabes tihoni
TTGTTCATTTTGTGAAGCTGCTTTGAGACAATGACCATTGTTAAAAGCGCTATATAAATAAAATTGAATTGAATTGATTACAGTGCTTAAGAAAGGATATACTTTCGAGAAAAAACCTGTTGGAAGCCACTCACTCACTCACTCATCATCTATACCTCTTTATCCTTTATCCTTTATACTGGAGCCCATCCCAGGAGACTAAAGTCATGGAGTCAGGATAGGTGGGGTACACCCTGGTTGGGTTGCCAATCCATCGCAAGGTACACACACATATATTTTATATATAATTTGATAGATTGAATTTTCAAAAATCAACCCACCTAAAACCTTAGCCACCCGAACTACCACGACCACATGGCCTAGTGATTTTCACAGTGATTTTAGCATTTCATATTTTAGCAAAACTGCTTTAAAGAAATTATAGTTTATTTCAGTTTTTTCCTAATGAGCAAGCAAAGGAAGGCAAAGAAAAACTCCCCGAGAAGTCATGGGGAAGGAAATTTGAGAGGAACCGGACTCAAAAGGAAACCCATCCTCATTTGGGTGATACCAGTAAGTTGGACCATAAATACGTCCCTTCTATAACTTTGTTCTATTGGGTTGCAAGTGCAACTGTATAACAGGAAATGTGTCAATTTTATTGAGAGAGAGAGAGAGAGAGAGAGAGAGAGAGAGAGGAGGAATCATGCTGATTCGTACAAGTTCTTTCACTTGCTGTGTTCTTAAACCTAATCAATTCACTTCAGTAATTTTTTCTCAATATGGCCGCCATGCTCCTGCTCCATTATATCATTGATATTAATCAACATCATTATTAAAACAGAGAGAAGTGCTTAAACACTCAGAGTTTTGCAATGTTTAAGTTAAAGACCTTAATAACAAGCTGACCGAACAGAAGTGCGTGAATGAGTCAGTCATTATTTCTCCGCTGACGTTAACATGAACAGAGATCAGCGGAGACGAGGAGGCGACGGAGACGAGGCTTGGGTTGAAACTCCATGAGAAACTGATAAGAGACCGGGACTGATGTAGATGGTGTTGATAATCAAAGTGAGAACTCATTTCCTCTTTGTAACTTCAAATTCTTTAGAATTTGGCAGTAATGCTTTTTCCTTCAGTAGATGAGTCTTGGAGTGAAATCATTCGATGCGATTCCCTGCATTTCTTCTGTTGCCCTTAAAGCTCAGAGCATTTTAGCCATTATTTTAGTCATAGCTTTTCTTTTTTTTTTCTTTAATAAACATATATAGGGTTCAGGATTGTGCAGTATAGAGTGACGTATCTCTTTTTCAGCACGAAATAGACAATATGATAAATAGAATTTTATTTCATTTTAACCAACTACAGTATACAAACATGACTGAGTAAATGAATAAAAAAAATGGGTCACAGGCAAAGAAACAGCACAGATACTGTACACGAGATCACCTGTTTATATGGTTGTTTTTGCTTGTTTCCAGGAACAAAAAAATTCACGCAATTTACATATTCCGGTATAGTGGTAAAATGTACTTTATAAAATTAATAAATTACTTTTGTTCTACCTAACATCAGAAAACCCCAAAACACAGTTTTAAGTCTGCAGCCTCCATATTTTTTAAATATTCATTGTCCTATGCCATGTTGGCATTTGGGTTTAAAAAAATATATATTTTAATAAGATAAAACTTTACTTGTGATTGAAAGATGTGCAAAATTTTAAATTTTTAAATAGCTTGATACAGAATATTAAAAGTAAATTTGATCAAAGGAAGTGTTTTTATTTTTTTTATTTTATACCAGTAAACTCCGTAACATTTATTTGTAAATTAAGTTTTAATTTTAGTTTTAAATCAGAATAATTTTTTTTAGAGGGAAGGACTTAATAAGTAGTTATTATTAAGGAAGTTGTTTTTGCCTGATGGAGCTTGGACATGACAAAATTTTCAGGAAAGCAAAAGTAACCAGAACAATTATAATAATGGCTGTTGTACTGGGAAGTTTTAACAGAAATTTATAAAAAAAAAAAAAAAACTAATTTTCTCATATCTGTCTCAAATTAAGACCTAGATTTTTTTTCCAATGCATTTAAGAGTTATTTATACAGTATAATGTGCATACTCAAAATGGTTATTCTAAACACTAGCGGTTCATTAATTCCCTCAATTCACGATTTGATTCAGTTTGCGATACTCAATTCACAATTTTTATTAATTTCTCAGAATATTTTAAGCAAAATATTTTAAGACAGAAAAAAACAATTACTTAAAAAAGCCTCATTTTTATTTCTGAATTTGAAAAAATGTGTTTAAAGCTAAATAAATAAATACCAAAATTATTAACAACAGTTTAACATTGTAAACAACATTTTATACCATCCATCCGTCTAGTTTAGGAACCTCTGTAGGGACCGTGGAGGCCAACGGTGACTATTGTATTTATTAAAATTTTTATGACCATGGTAGGACCTTCAGTCAGGATTCACACACTCATTCATAATTTGGGAACACCAATTAGCCTAATCTGCATGCCTTTGGACTGTAGAAGAAACCAAAGCACCAAAGTAGGAAACCCACCAAGCACGAGGAGAACATGCAAACGCCATGAACACAGACCCCAAGACAGGAATCGAACCCGGGCCCTGGAGGTGCAAGGCCGGCAGTGCATAACCACAACACCATCAGGCAGCCTAATGTGTAATACGGCTTTACTATATCTTTATAAATGCAATGTGATTAATAAACAATGTGTCTAAACCAAAAATGGTGTAACTGGAGCATAACGGGCTTTGTGTGAGGTATAGAGTTCCAAAGCTGGCTAAAATGATCGTGTTCTGCAGAATTCAGTGTAGTTTAAAAACCACTACAATCATATAATTTGTGAGGCGTGTTGGTCTTTGCACACTGGATATATTCAGTAGTGTAAGAGATCTCACAGCCTCTCTATTAAAGAATGTGTTCATGTTAAAAATTATGCTCTCTATGTATTTAACGTTGTGTGCAGATTGGTATCACTGCAACATGCGGATTTGTCAGAGGGCTGATTTGCGTGATGTTAATTGCACATGCATCTAGGATGCACATTGTCGCATATTTGAGATGCATTGTGCCATGACGTATCGTTTTTGTTTAATAAAAATGAATTTGGTGTCTCTAATTTCAGTACATGGCTTATCAGGAATGGATTAAAAGGTTAAAAGGTTAAAAATCGTCAGACTTCTCCTTTAAGCTAAAATACACATTCACAAAGAATGAAAGTGAAATCGAATAAAGCTTGTACTCAGGCACGTTTAAAGGTGTACGAGTGTGAGCACACGCCCTGAAATCTTCTGTGATGAATAGATCCTGAGCAACAAATGAACCCAAAACAATCACCACCTCCATTACACAAATAACTCACGCCATCTCTCTCTCTCTCTCTCTCTCTCTCTCTCGCACCACATGAGACAGCTGTAAAAGTGGAAAGTGGAGGCATTTACCCACAGAACCCTTCTGCACGTTTAGCTGTCAGTTTTCACGTTAGCAGGTTGAGGGTCATTGGATTGAGATGGATTGGTACAGGCGTACGGGCTTCGACTCTCTGACCCCATCGTGTGCTTACTGACCTGCGCAGGGCATTTCTGACTCTGGCAGCGATCTGACACGCCTGTAAAGCCTGCGCTGTGTGAATTAATAATACAGCTGCTGTTTCACAGGGTGTGTGTCTCTATAACTAAACCTCTCTTATAGGAAAAGTAATCAATGATATGATATGCTGGTGTGAGGAGGCAGATTTACTGTTACCTGATTAATGTTAACTATTTTCCTAAAACAAGATTCATGAATTTGCCATTGATTACATTTTATAACATATTACTGGGCAACATGGTGGCTTACGTACAGTATTAGCACTGGCACTGTGCATCTTCAGGATTGGAGGTTTGAATCTCACCTCTGCTCTTCCATTTGCTTTCTGTGCTGGGTGGGTTTTCTCTAGGTGCTCTGGTTTCTGTACTGTAGATTGATTGGTATTTCCAAATTGTCTGTAGTATGCGTGTATGTTTGTGACCTGAAACGGTTTGGTACCCCTTAAAAGGGGGTTCCCCACCTTGTGTCATAAGTCTGAGCAATATAGGCGTTGAATGAATCCATCATCCATCCATCTACAGTAGGAATCTCCGTAGTCCAAATCACAACCGTGCAGGCCAATGGTGAACAATGCATTTATCCCCATGTTTACAACCGTGGTAGGACCTCCGCTCAACATTCAGAAACTAGAGGAATTTGGGAACGCCAATTAGCCTAATCTGCATGCCTTTGGACTGGGGGATAAAACCCACTAAGTACATTAAGAACATGCAAACTCTGGAGGTGAAAGGTGACAGTAGTAACCACTAAGCCATCGTGCCGCCTCAGTGGATCAATGGATGGAATCTATAACTGGACAACATTTTACTTTTTATCTGTTATACTGTAGTTATAACTAGCAAGTGAAACATCTGTAAAAAAAAAAAAAAAAAAAAAAACGTATTAAAGTATTTGGCAGCATTAAACAGTCATTCTTTCACTCGCATTTCTTTATTTTTTCTTTCGCTCTCTTAAACTCAGTTTTAAATTCTCCATGGTATGTTTAGGCACTTTAATGAAATAATTTCCAATTATTTATTTACATCATGTCATCTGGGATGCAACCAAAAGCACTGATCCTTTCTATACAGTTCAGTGCTGTAAAAAAGTGTTTCATGATTTATTATTATTTTTATTTTTTTATCACATTTAAATGATTCAGATCATCAAACTTAATTTAATATTCCACAAAAGATAACATGAATAAATACAAAAATGCAGTTTTTTAAATGATAATTTTTCATTTACTAAGGGAAAAAAGCTGCACAACCTGCCTGGCTTTAGTATGTGGAAAAAGTAATTGCACCCTAAACCATATAACTGTTTGTGCCACCCTTGGAGGCAACATCTGTAATTAAGTCTTTGTGATAACTGTCAATGAGTCCCTCACATTACTGTGGAGGAATTTTGTCGCGCTCTTCTTTGCAGAATTGTTGCAAATCAGCCACATTGTAGGGTTTTTGAGGAAGAATGGCCTGTTTAAGGATCTCAATTGGATTTAAGTCTGGGCTTTGACTAGGCACAGCAATCTGAATCTGATCTGAATCATTTAATAATAATAATAATAATCATAATAATAATAGATCAGGAAGGGGCAAATACTTTTTCAAGGTAATGTGTATATACTTTAAATCAAGTAAACTAAATATTGTACCATGGGCACATGGCCTACGCCAAGGACTGGCTCTGCACTGGCATAATTTAGAGAACAGGGAAGCCTCACACACACACACACACACACACACACACACACATTCCTATATAGACACCTATATACACACACATATTGTAGCACATGTGACATTGCAAGTCAATGCTCATGCTGTAGATGGATGGTCGTGCCGGTTGTAATTCCCAACCGGCCTGCAGTGTGGCTAGTGAGGCGTACAGTACAGTAGGTACTGTAATGTTAACTCCCTGGCCGCATTCCAGACATCTGCACTCTAACTTCCATTCAGGCGCGCGTGCGCGAGAGAGAGAGAGAGAGTGAGAGAGAAATAGAGAGAAATGAAAGAGAGCTGTGTGCAAGGTTTTAATCATATCTTTAGCCCATAATGATTCTGACATGTTTTGTTATAGTTGTGATACTAAGAGCCTCAGGGCAGAGACCGCTTACTCCCCTCATTCTCCTTCTCCCTCCCTCTATCATCCCCCCACACCCCACCCCCCCCTCTCTCTGTATTGACTGTCTGCATCCAGCCAAAACGGCGGCTTGTGCAACGAGTGGGAAAGCAGCCCAGATTTAACAGTTGCGGCCCAGTGAAACCCAAACCACTTCATTTCAGGACCTGACGGCTCCCATCTGCCTCCTTCTCGTCCCGGAGTCGGCGTCTGCCGCCGCAGATTGTTTCACGAAACACGCCGGCTAACAGGATTCAAAAAGTCCCTCGGTATCACTGCTCGATCCTGGGAGGCGTTCACCGCTCGTCAGGAAGCTGTTAAACATAAGCACGCAGGAGCTGAGGACGGTCCGCACAGAACGGTACAAACTGCTGTGATAAACCAGTCAAGACTGGTTCCCAATCAGAGAATCATTTGAAAGTTAGTTTGAATAACTAATTACTGTACCTTTAACTTTTTTTTTTTTTTTTTACATTTGCATATGTAAACATTACATAAAACTTCTTAAATCTCTATAGAGGGAGGTACTGTATATGCATGGTGTAAATTCAGTTCAAAGTATATACATGAGTAAAAAGACTCCTACAGTAGGCCTGATATGTAAGGAATAAAACCCTCAGTGTCATGCTGTTAAAGGGAAATAATCAATAACAAAGTGATAAGAGGCGGCAGGATGGCTTATCCTAGTGGTTAGAACGGCGGCACCTTCAGGGTCGACGGCTCGATTCCTGCCTCAGGGCCTGTGTGCATGTGGTTTGTATGTTCTCCCTGTGCTTGGTGGGTTTCCTCCGGGTACTCCAGTTTCCTCCGACAGATCAAAGACATGCAGATTAGGCTAACTGATGTTCCCAAATTGCCTGTCATGTGCATGTGTCTCCAACGTTTCCCGGGATAGGCTTCAGACTTCCTGCAACTATGTATAGGAGAAGCAGTTTACAAGATGAACGAATAAAAAATGATAGAATGAGAAGTGGAGAAAGCGGAGCCACAACTTCCAATGTGAAGTTTTTTTTTTTTTTTTTACAACAGTACAATCTCATGTGTTTTATTCCTCTTATACTGCAGCAGTCTAATGAGTTCCTGTTATCATTTATATAATAGCAGGTAAGCTGTTGTTTCCTTTTGAGCCTTTCGTTTTACTGTCTGTTGAAATTATTAAGGCAAAATATACACACTGTGTTACTAAGAAACCACAACTTTCCTGGAGACTTTCCCGTGTCTGAAAAAACGTACTGTTACCTCCGATTGTTACACTGGAGACTCCTTCCAGTGAAAGTTACCATCGTCTTACAGAAACAAACAACCATAAAATATTATGTGTGAGCTATCGCATGGTTAAAGATAATTATTAGATAAATACTTTAATGCCGAAAATCGAGACGAAACTGACGCTGAGATCGTGTGATTCAAAAAAAAAAAAAAAAAAAGGCCCCTTGGTATTGTATGTTTCTTCATTTCTGGACGACTTTCAACCCTCGTCTGAAAGCTGATAGGAAAAACAAGTATGATTTATCAGCCGGGTGAGATGAACTCGATCCTTTTCGTGTCCTGTGAACAGCAAACAGGAGCGGTGCTTATCTCCTGGCCTGGGAGAAGGCATTGAGATTTAGGGCAGTGCAGGTCAGAGATCCCCTGCAGAGTCCCGGGCCTACATGCTCGATAAGCTCGATGGCTCCAGCTAAGATACGCTCCCCAACAACAATGGCTCATTAATCACCGGCTGCGTCCGAGAGAGGCACGAGGACGGTTACTGTACACCGGCGGCTCCGGGAGGGAGCTCCTGCTTTCAGGACATTTTCCCAGAGACGTTATTAATTAGCTGCCTCAGCCAGCCGGGCCCTGAGGATCGGCGCTTCGGGTGCCGTTGGACCTCGCTGCTGGACAAATGCGCTCTTCACGTCTAGTCATGTCACACCAGAGAATAAATCACACCTTGGTTGGGAAGCCATAAAAAAAAAAAATGTGGTTTGGAGTCTAGAAACTGCAACTTCATCTCAGTCAATAGAAGCCTTTGTCTGGCTAACACCCCTTAACCGAACCTATTGTGTGATATTCAAGTTTTAGGTTGTTTTGTGTCTGCCATGTACTTTATCTAATACTTTAAATCTAACTGGGCTGTTCAATTCTTTAATCAGAAAGTGTTTATGTAAAAATGTCATGGCTCTGCCAGGGTGTACCCCGCCTTGTGTCCTAAGTGTTCTGGGATTGGATCCAGACCCCCCACGACCGTGTATTCAGGATCAAGCGGTAAAAGATATACAGGGTCAAAACATTATATGATAAGTGAGTGAGTGGGTGAGTGAGTGAATGAGTGAGTGAGTGAGGGAGTGAATGAATGAGGAAGTGAGTGAGAGAAATAAGTGAGTGAGTGAATGAGTGAGTAAGTGAATGTGTGAGTGAATGAGTGAGTGAATGAATGAGTGAATGAGTGAGTGAATGAGTGAGCAAGTGAGTGAATGAGTGAGTGAGTGAATGAGTGAGTGAGTGCCATGGTTCTGACACTCATTCCAATTACAACATAAATTATATGTTGGATGTGTAAGGCTAATGATAAATAAGTGATACCATGAAGCTCACAATAACGAGACATTTATTTTTACTTTTATGAAAGGCGTCTCTAGCGTCAGTTCTCAGCAAAACCATAACTTTATACTTAGTTTATTTGTTTACTCTATAACAGGATACTTTTTCTGCTAGTAGCTTGTCGTGTTACTGAAAAACACGAAAATACAACACCCTCAAAGTTACAGCTTTAACTCTGTTTGACTGTTATAAAGTGCTGACACTGGAGACTCCTTCCATCAAGGGTAAATTCAAAATTACAACTATAGAAATTTTTTCTTGTTTATAACATGTCAGAGCAAGTGCATTAATATACCGAAAGTAGAGAATATTCTAAAAAATCAGAATATAGCATCAGCATCACAGTGGATATGACAACCATAAATCATTTTTCGACTGTGAAATTTTGAATAAATCATCCTCAGGAACCCAACGACTTAGTCGCTCTTAATTTTTTTTCAGTCATGGTGTCCACCAGCGGCCCCATAACCATCGACGGTAAGTTGAATAACATCACACTTTCTACAGTGGGTCATGTGCAAAGGCAAACGCTTAGTGCAGAGATCCTCGGCCCCATTATGGGATTTCCGTCCAGTGCAGTCAGCGCCAAAGTGGTTGATGATACTGTAGCTTTCATCCCATCGCCATTTCAATTTGAATTGCAGAAGAACTCTATGGAAAGTGTTCCCTAAAATACACTCCAAGATGTCTGTGCCTCAGATCATCTATTCATCCCCTGCAAACAGATTTTCAATAGCTTTAGCAGGAGAGGCTCGGTTTTCCTTACTGCTGGAAACTGTGGGAACGGCTGAGAGATCGGAGGTGCTATTGTTACACAGATGGCCTTTTATAACCCTGCCTTATCATTTCTGGCTCTGTAACGCTAGCAGCGTTTCTATCTATCTTTCTTTTTTTTTCAACAGGACTTAAGATTACACTAAAGCTGTTCTCTTTTTCTTTTTTCCCACCTCTAAGGTCAAGCAAGGGAGGCAGGGGAGGGTGTGTGTCTAATGCTACACAACCCCACTACTGCAGTACCACAGGATCATATAAACAGAGTAAACAGGTCTTTGGACAACATTTTATAAACCTTTATACCCAAAAGAAGCACCGTGATAATGTCCGACGTTCCTCTGGTTCTCCTCAGGCCTTATGGGTCGACTCCTGCACTGCCGCAGTGTCTGCTAAGGAACAGTTTTATTACAGTCTAATTAATATTGCATGAAGCAGAATTATTTCTCTAACAAGCAAAGCTACAATGACCTAATGCAGTGTACAAGTTACACACCCCGCCTGGGTTCGGTTGTTCACCGCTTCTCTGCAGTGTGTGCTGGAGAACCTTGCTAAACCTGCAAAAAGTTTCCAGTAAACATTATAAGGTAATGTTTGTTAACAGATTATTTAGAAGAACAATATACATGTTTCTATAATAATTGTTAACGACATCAATTAGTCAATTTTGGGAAATCAACATAAAAAAATAATAATTGAAAATCTCAATTTGGTGCCATCTAAAGATTAAAATTTTCCTGTTATTTTTGTTATGAGTAAATTAATGAATTGATAGGTTATTTCTTTGAAACTATTGAACAAAAATAAACTTTATGATTGTTTTTTGACATAAAACTTAAATATTCTAAAAAAAAAAAAAAAGTATTGTTTCTTTTAACTAAAATATATTAATATCCGAACCACTTTAAATGAAATGTGGCTTTTTTTAAATATTTGCTACTGTAAAAAAACTGTAAAATTTTGAGCAAAAATAAACTTTTGCATTCTTCTTGCATTTTATGCATTGCATGACATATTAAATATTCCAATAGAAATATATATACGTACATACTGTATACATCTTGCACTTGACTAATAATATTTAGTATAAAATATTAATATCCTTAGAAAAGATTCTGTTATTTATAAGCATAAAAAAATAAAGATATTGGTAATATTTAGTAGACATGTTTAATATCATAATGAAAATATACCTTTGTCTTAGATAATAAATTAACTTGTTAACTTATTGTTAAAAAACAAACAAACAAACAAAATGTTTTAATCAAAAACAGATGTTCCAATTAATTCTAAAAAAGTAAAAAAAAAATAAAGACCAATATTGTTCACTTTTAATATAAAATGTCAGTTGAAAATAAAGTTTATACGTCGAAGTTGGTCTATACCACGAGTCTGCCGTGTATCGCATTAACACGTGTACGCATTCTTTACTGCTGAGATTAATCGGGCCTCATATACACATGTTCCTGAGAATAGCTCTTAAAACTTTTAGCGTGCAGCATCTGACATGGATTTGAAACAGCAGTGCGATAATCTGCACATTAACGTAAACGTTCCTGAAAGAAATCTCGATAATTACAACCAGACTCTTTCCAGAGTTTCAGCATTGAGGGTCCTTGTGTGATTTACATCACAACACAAAACATAACTAGAGTGAGACTTTAGGAAAAAAAGTCCAAGACACTTTTTCAACATGGAGGTCAACAGCGTGCAGATTAAATGACAGCGGACATGCGAGGCCGTTAGTTCCTTTAGCAGATCCAGATGTTGCACCATGACTAAAAAGCGAGTGGAGATTTGCTCCAAGCCATGCGTTTAGGGAGCGGGAACGAGTGGACATGCATTTACTCTGGACGGTAATGGTTATGATCTGGAGTTCTGCATTCACTTTTTCCACATTATACATACAGAATGCTCCAAAAATATTGGAACAGCAAGATTGATTCTTTTATTTATCCTTCTCATTAAATAAATTTGGGGATAAGATCAAAAGCTGAATTATAGATGATTAAATTTTCTAATAAATAATACTAAATAATGTGTAAATAATACTAAATATTTGATATCAGCACAGCTTCTTTCAGTTGCTGTTAGGTTTTTGGGGGCGGGGTTCTCCCATCAGTCTCCCCTTCAGGAGGTGAAATGCTGCTCAGTAGGGTTAAACGGTGGTGATTGTCTTGGCCAGAAGTACTTTGTTACTGTATGTTACCAGTATGTTTGAGCGTATCGTTTTTGTAGGATTAAGTTCCTCCTAATTCGATTGGATCCATTTCTTTACAAAATGGCAGAAAGAATTCTTTCTGTAGAAGGTCTTCTTTAAGGGTTTATTGGACAATTAAGGGTTCATATCTTTGAAAAAAGAACTATGTTGTATGTTTTGACATAGAGGTTTTAAAGGTTTCTGCAAAAAACGCAGCTGGAGAAGCTTGAAGAATTCCAGGTAGCACATAGCTACCGCATTAATGCACATATTCTGTATAAAAGACAAGTTTTTCAAAGTTTCTTTTAGTTTCCTTACGTTATTTAAGCATGTACACTGTAGGTTCTATTACACTCCTATATAAGGAATCTTATAAACACAAATTCCCAGAGACACCGCTAAACTGTCCTAGGTAGTAAGAAGAACAGTGCACCACACTTACAACAATCACTATTAGAAAAAATAGGCTCTTGAAGGCTCTTTAAACGTTCATTCAATAATTAGAGATTATAGCGTCCATAACAATTCAAAGTAGGTTCTAAATGGAACCTTCACGGCTTCCCAAAAGAAATAACCGAAGAAGGCTTAATGGTTGTAAGTTTTCTTCTTCTTCTTCTTCTTCAATTCAGCCAGCCTTCCATTAATCCATTCATCTATACATTGTCTATACCGTTTATCCTATAAAGGGTCATGGGGGCCTGGAGGGCTCAAGGTGAGGCACAAGAGTAGTCACACACACAGACTAAAGCTGAGATTTGAACCTCCAACCATGGAGGTCTGAGGAAAACGTCTCGGGTTACATCGCTGTAACCCTGTTCCCTGAAAAGGCGGGAACGAGATGCTGCGTGAAAACGCTATG
>JAQQZS010000037.1:30205195-30219368 GCA_030068045.1 Platyallabes tihoni
TTGTGTGACAAACATGCAAAAGAATAAGAAATCAGGAGGGGGGCAAATAGTTTTTCACACCACTGTATATATATATAAAAGTAGCTCAGGCACTTTTGCATGATAAGTTCATTTAAACGTTCCCCCAGAGGGACAGATAAAGGACCTTTAAGGGATCTTTATTATAGAATATGGTTTCTGGAAGAGACCCAGTTGTACACCCATTGCAGTACTTGTATAAAAAAAGGTTGTTTGAGTTCTTTAAAGGTTGGTCTGATAGTTGATGAATTGAAACCATAGAAAAAACCTTTGTTGCAGGGAATCTTTAAAGGTTTCCATAAAGAGACGGAACTTCAAGAGTTGGATTAAATATGCGTAAATGCTTGACTCCCTTTAAAGGACACATTTATTTAACATTTATGGACGTGGCACTGCTTAGTAGCCGTTAGACAGAGGAGCATATCAAGCTGTGTGTGTGTTTGTCTTATTAAATAGAGGATGTAGAGAAAATAGTGGTTGATGAGAGAACGATTGTTTATCGCTGCTATAACATACAGTAAGTGAGATTGTGTTTCTACTGTATACATGTTTTGTTAAAATATGAAAGATCCCGTATCTCACTATCATTAACATGATAGTGGTAGTCCTGACTCCATAACTAGGCACAAAACCAATTCTACACAAATGAATTTCCATTTTCAGTCGTATAACTTGCTTACAATGGTACTGTACAACCCTAGTAGTTTCACCTAATATAGACTCAAGTGTTATTAAAATGTGTCCTTCTGGCACTTTTCCTACAGAAAGCTCCTTTTTCCCCTCATTTTAGATTGTGATAATTTACTCCTAAATGTTATACGGCACCCACAGGGATTTAAAATGTCACTAAATTAATGTTTAATAACATCGGCTAGTCCGATTTAGCTTCCATAATCACAGAAAGAATCCACAAAGGACCTTGGATTAAGGTTTTTAAATTAAAGACACATCTTCTGTACATTAGTCCTGGGCTACTTAGTGAGTGTCCTCAATCCTGGTCCTTTCAAACAGCTCTCTCTTCTCTGTCCCAGGCTAAGAGCTGGCTGTTACCCGCAAATGTTATTGTTTTTAAATTCCATCATTAGGCTAAATCTTCTTTTCGCTAAGAGACAAAGCTCCGAGATCCCTCGCTAACACCCGGTCTGACACACACACACACACACACACACACATATGCGCATTCATCTATACTTGCTCCCACTTGTATTAACACTTGCTCTCTCTTTCCGTCTTTGTTTCGTGAAAAGTCACTTAATTCGCATTGAGTCCTTTATCCTTGAGGAGGATTTGTCAGCAGCTCTGACGCACCGGACAGCTTGAGTAAACACATTATTAGTAGAAATGTAAACAGTCACTCAGAGGAATGAGGCGACCGTAAGCAGCTTGCTGGTGACAGGCGACGTTAATAGAGAATTGATGCCCGGGCCGGCGCTCAGGCTAGAGCCATCAAGGAGCAGATAAACCAAGCGTGACGTTGAAGAACGCATGCTGAGGCAGAGAGTTAGCCACGGGCCCGCTCCTGTACTTTTACTGCGTAGGAAAAAAAAAATCATCATTAAGCAAAGTGCAAAATCAACTGTATAAAAGGCAAACGGGAAACAGGCCAATAAAATGTTTTCACTGATTTAGCCATAGTTTTTATGCAAACTTTACTGTGGAGGCTGCAGCACATTATGTTAATCCATACATTTCAGAAACTGACCACTAGTGGTCCTCGCTACGGATTAAAATGATCATGATATATGTTGTGGTTATTTAGACTTGTATCATGATCACAACACATAAATAACACAGAACCCAAACCTGAACTTTTTTTCTTTTTCCTTCATAGCAGAAGAACTTAGCATATAAACACTGCACATAACTTTACTACGAGTTGGTATCAAAAAGTTTCGAGACTAGTTTTGCAACACACCAGCAGTTGATAACACTTTCATGAGTCAGTGTGCCAAATGACATCGCCCTGTGTACATGGGGAGCCGTGTAACTGGTGATATTCTGACCATGTGCATTACCATGTCTGCTATTTCAACATGGACAGCAAGTTAGAGCAAAGAGTGAACGTGTAATTCCATGTGAAACTGGGCAAATTTGCCAAAGAGACATTTGACATGATTCGGCAAGTTTGCGATGATGCTGCAACGAGTCGTTCAAGGTGCCTCAAGAGCGGAAGAACCTCACTGGAAGATGACGAGAGATCAAGAAGACCTTCAATGAGCTCAACCCCTGAAAATGTCGGCAACATATGCATGATGAACATCAAAGAACATTCCACAACATTGTTGTCGGCATGTCATACAGAATAGTCCAGGTGATCAACACATTTGATTTGAACTTTCACCATGTTCCTGCCAAGTTCATCCCCAGGCTGCTGACCCAGGAGCAGAAGGAACATCATGTCGAATTCTGCCAAGAACTCCGTCAACGTGCCGGGGATAACAAGGATCAAGGATCATTACTGGTGACGAAACTTGGGTGTACGGGTACGACCCTGAGACGAAGCAACGGTCTTCACAGTTTCACAGTTTCATCATCTCCACAACGGAAAAAGGTGAGGCAGGTCCGCAGCTCGACCGAGTGCATGCTCGTCATCTTTTTCGTCATGGTCAGCATTGTGATTCACAAATTCATCCCCAGGGGCAAGAACGTCAACCTACTGTGATGTTTTAAGGCGTCTGAGAGAAGGCGCACTGCAAAAGCAATCATATCTGTGGCATGTGAATCTCAAAACTTTTTGATACCACCTCGTAATTATTTTTTTAATGAATTCTAATAAGGAATAGTTTAACAACCGCTCGTTAACAGGGACTTGTATGACAAACCTGCCACAGAAAGTAAATAAATTTTTTTTTTCACTTGCTCATTCATCGTCTATACCTCTTTATCCTGTATTCAGGGTCACGGGGGGCCTGGAGCCTATCCCAGGAGACAAAGGGCACAAGTTGGGTTACAACCTGGACAGGGTGCCAATCCATCGCAGGGCACACACACATACTCACACACTACAGGCAATTTAGTCTAATCCGCATGTTTTTGGACTGTGGGAGGAAACCGGAGCACCCGGAGGAAACCCACAAAGCACGGGGAGAACATGTAAACTCCATGCATGCAGAGACGGGAATCGACCCTGGCCGGGAATCGAACCCCGGACCCTGGCGACAGTGTTAACCACTAACCCCTCCGTGCCGCCTTCTAAAAAAATCTACTAATGAATAAAATTAAAAAAAAATTATATGGGAAAAGTTTTCCATAAGGAGACTTTTAGTTTAATTAGCATTTATGGAAGGAGTCTCTAGTGTTAGAACTTTGACAGTATACAACAAAAAGAATGGTTAAATTAAAGCTACATTTATTCCATAAATCAAGCTGCATTTTTTTTTGTTTGTTTTGAAATAAGACATTTCTAAAATTGTAATTGATTCACGCCCCTTTTTTAGTGTGTGCGACGCTGCCCCCTAGTGCATGCTATTTTGACCATGATCTAAAATCCTCATAAGCAGAAGTACAAATCATCCCCGAGGCGTATTTACAGACACCTATATGTTGAAGCAGTGGGTCAGACACCCCGAGGCATGGCAGTAAAGCAGAGTTTAAGAGGCTCAGCGGTATACCCCTTTAATACTACTAATTCTTATTGTCATTTAAGAAGATGAGCGGGGCAGTGGGTGGATAGGGATGAGCTTTTTTACTGCAGTGTACTCAGATTTACAAGCACATCTCTCTCCATCCCAGCGCTCCAGCATCAGCAGTCGGACCGGACTGAACGGAGGCAGAGTGTTCATGGTCTCCCAGAAGGGTGTGGTTGTAGATCTATAGGACGAACACAGGACTGGGGTGACAGGTTTTTCCCACTGATATTACTTTTACAAATCTGTCTATGAAATAAAAGGCATTTTAATTTTCACAGGTTTCTTTTACAGCACTCTGTGTGCACGTTTCTGATAAATCACTTGAAACATTCGCAAGCTACATTTACCATCACACGCACGAACCGTCCTTTTCCAGAAGTCGTCTGTTGTAGATTATAAATATAAATGTACATTTTACATGAATTACATGAACACCCCTATGAAATGTCTGGTGTATTCCACAAGGCACATGAGGAATAAAAGTAGGTTCTAGCTCTCAACCTCCTTTAATTTCAACAGTATTGTGATGTGATGGTGCTGTTCACTTTTTATCGTCTGTACAGGACCTGGAGCCTATCCCTCCCAGGAGACTTAGGGTACAACGCAGGCTACACACCAATCCATCACAGGGCACAAACACATTATGGACAATTTCTGCATGCTTTTGGACTGTGGGAGAAAACCAGAACACCTGGAGGAAACCCACCAAGCACAGGGAGAACATGCAAACCATGTACACAGACCCAAGGTGGGAATCAAACAGTCAACCCTGGAGGTGCGAGGCCACAGTGCTACCACTACACCACCACTTACTATATATAAAATTAAATATCAGTTTACAAAATACATTTAAGCAAATTATCAGATTTTTTTGTATTCTCCTGCTATTAGCATGAATGCTAGTTAAGGGAACTTTAAGTATTTGCTTAAATGCATTTATTTCTGAAGTGTATTTCATAAATAAATTATTTAATTTAAATAAGCAATAAGGAAAAAGTGTTTGTGCATTAAATCATTTAAGGATTTTTAATTAGATCAATTAGATTATATTAGATTGTTTAAAGATGGATCTTTCCATTTTTTTTCTTTTTTTCAATAAAAGAATTTATAAAATTTTTCAAACAAAATTTTCCATTTTTGTTTTTATTTTAATTTTTTTTTTCAAATGTTTTCAGTTTTTTAAATAAAATTTTTCATTTTTTATTCTTTTTATTTTTTCTATTTTTTTGTTTTTTTCTCTTTTCAATATTTTTTCTTTTTTTTTCTTATTTCAGTTTTCTTCCTTTTTTTTCTCTTACATTTTTTTCATAATTTTTTTAACAACAAGAGCTAAATGACATAATCATGAAATCACCAGTTAGTCATGATCAGTGGTATAATGCGGAGTGTATGCATACTTGTTTTTCAGTCAGCAATGTGTACTGTATACCCACTTCTCCTTCCATGCAAGTCTTATGCATTAATGTTTTTCAAAAATCCCATTTTGTTATTTTAATAGTTTTTATAGGCATTGATTTGGTTTACTATGCAAAGAATAATAATATGATTATTGTGACAAGTGTCAAAATATGTCTTCTTATGGAAAACTGAAATAAACGAAAGAACAGGGAAGCGAACTATCCAAACAAACAAACTACCAAAAAAAAAAAAAAAAAAAGCTTCCAGAACAGTATATTCACTTCTCGAGGCACCACAACATGACTGATGCTGACAAACAGAACAGAATAAAGAAAACCTTTTCCGTTCAACTGTTTCATCTCCAATGGACAACCAAAGTCCCTAAAACTGAGAAAGAAAATGATTGAAATGAATAAGGAACACTTTTTGAAATTGTAGAATTAACATGTCTATCTTTGTTCCTCTGGCATTTGATTTGTAACTTTATTTACAACTCGCGCGTAGATCACCGTTTAGAATTCTGAACCACTACGGCAGTGAGACTACATTTCTGTTGCGATAGAAGCTGCAGCAGTAAAGTCATTACCATAAAACTTTGCATAATAGTGACTGAAGCCATAAACTCTCTCTTTCACATACATCATTCATGCGCTGCAAAGACAGAAAGGTTCGGGAGCTCAGACCTCTGGAAATGTAATCACCGAAACTGGCAGGCCTCCATGTCACCGTGGCTTGATATAGCGGTGAAACATTTTACTTGTGAAATTAATTTCTTAGGCGAAGAACAATGCCGAGCGGGTTGAACATTAATAGAAGTGTTTTAAATTGAATCAATGCATGGGGTAATATTTCATATCTTCAGACGCTTTCTTTTGCTTTAGAAGAGAAGGATAAGGATTGAATCCAATTAGCCCTTCTATGTTTTCAAAAGACTGCAGCGGGGAACAGGCTCTTAATTGGTCGGAAGGCAATTAGCAGAATTAATCCTGATAGAATTCTGAGAATACAGCCAGATTTAAAGAGTATTCCCCTGATGGATTTATTAAAGTGCTTTTTCCTGTGGTAATAAATATAGCACTTTTATTATTTTCTTATTTAATTGAGTTCTTGTTTGTTGTATGCGATTAACAAGATTTTTTTTTAACAAGTCCCTGATCTAATACATTCATTGACCCCTATCGTAATGGGATTTAAAAAAAAGAAAGAAAGAAAAGAAAAAGAGCTGAGGCATAAGATGCATGAGAAAAGAAAAGTCTAACATGGAATAAAAAGAAAAGCGGTAAGGTAGACAGAAAGAGGAAAGAGTGCGTAGGTGAGAACAGATCGAGGTTTGAATGGAGGAGGAGGACGAAGAAGAGGAGGAGGTGGTGGTGGTGGAGGAGGAGGAGAAGAAGTACGAGGTATAGCCATAAAGGCTGTAGTCATAGTGGCGTCCCCGTTTGAGTGAAAATCCAGATCGTCTCCTGGGGTGCAGGGTTGCTCTCGCTCCTCCGCGCTCACTCCTGAGTGCAGTTTTTTGCGCCTGTCTCGATCCATGGCTAAATGCCCTGCATATGGAAAATGGATGGTAATAATCATGGATGAGCAATGGGAGACTGAGTTTGGTGGGAGTGATAACAAGAAGGCAATAAAGATGAACCAAAAAATAAAAAAATAAAAGTAAATAAAACGCGGAAAAAGCGTGCATTTCTAAGCGGCTAACAGTGACAGATGATGGTGTGCTTGTTTTGGCTTCTTTATTAGGATAAAGGAACGTACACTGAAGGACAGGAGTCCATAGAGAGCTAGCCGCTAACATCCTGTATGAGATAAAGGCAATGTCAGCGCTGTATACGGATTGGGCCATGTCCTTCGCTCTCTAGGGGAATTAGAGGAGAGTTGACACCGGCCTGCTGCCAAGTGTATTAGTGTAACGTACAGGTGAAAGGTGTATCCTCCTTTCAGCTATTAACCCCTCTGCAGCCTCAGTTTGGGGTTATTCTTTCTCTCTGGGGCAAGGGGATGAACTCTGTCTCTATCAAGGTGGTCAGAGTTGGCCAATTCTGCAAAAAAAATGAGGACGTTTACCCTCCATTCACACTAAGAGATGATTAGGTGGGTGTAATAAATAAACAGAAATGAATTAATGCAGTAATTGGTGCATTGGTTGATTGAGTAATGTCAGTGTCAGATGGTTGTTCTCGGGATTCGCAAAGCAAACCAACTTTGTACACACTGCAACCACACCATATGCTTTCCATCCATTTTTTTTCTTAGAAATGTTTGACCACACCCACCACAGGAATAGTGATTGCGCATAAGTGCATATAAATAATATATGATATAATAAGTAGAGTGTCTCAGGAGGCCTGGAGTTTATCCCTGGAGCCTACCCCTGAGTACATGAAGGAAACCCACCAAGCATAGGGAGAACATGCAAACTCTTCACTCTTCACCAGTATTAGGGATTCAGGATAGGCTCTGGGTTCAGCATCGTCCTTATCAGAATCTTTCTGGAACTAGACTGACTAAATGAGTAAGTAGATGAATGAATGAATGAATGAATGGATTTGAATCCAACATTTAAAGTGCACAACCCACACATTTTTCCAGGCTTGGGACCAACCCTGCTTGCAGTGGATGGGTAGGATGGGGTGTGGAAACCCACCACAAATAGGGCTCAAACCTCAGATCTCCAAATCAACAATACTGCTGTAGAGCCTCATCCACCTGAGCTGACTATATACTTGAGAAATGAAATGCTAAAAAACGTTCATCTATGCTTTCAGTCTTTACACCTTGGCTTGAACCCTATTCCAGGAAACTTAGGGCACAAGGTGGCTCACTCCCTGTCAGGTGTTTGTAGATCACAGGCTCACACCCGATCATACACTATGGGCAATTTCAGCCTGCTCTGCATGTTTTTACACTATAGGGGGAAACTCGATTACCTAGAGGAAACACACCAACCACTGGGTGAACATGTGATCTCCACACCACATTGGGCTGTATGTTACACATAGACTAAATTTTTAAAAATAGAAAACAACAACAATAGTAACAGTAATAAGATAATACTAATTAAAAGTGGATCATTGGAGACGTCTCCATGGTTCATGTAAACAGTCACTGAATGCAGTAACAAGGTTTACTCCTTTAAAATAGGCCTAATATTTTCTTTGGCCATACGTATTGTTAACACAAATCTATCAGAGGAAGGCGAGTGATCTAAGAGAACCGTGTCGTCCTCTTTTGATGGTCAACACACTTTTTAAAAATACTTTTTAACTTGAAACGTATACACACGTAGACAAACCACAAAATACGAGCATAATGTCTTTAAAGTCTGCCTTTAAACAAAAGCCAACGACTTTTACGTAGGTGGAAAAAAAAAGCAGATATTTTTGTACTCTGTTGATGCTATCGGAATAATTCAAGATCGAACACCATGCTCTTGTGTTCTTGCGGTTCAGTGGGCGTGCTGCTCGTTCGGTCTCAAGACATCCTTCATTTGAATACTGAGACCTGATTTTTATCTAGGTCTCCATGGTGTTTCGCCAGTACAGGAAACCTGTGAGATTAGACAGAAGTCTCGTAGCTAGGCACGGGTTTAGAGTTTGCTGGGTTGCAGTCACAGTGGAAAAAATGAAAATTCTGCTAGATTTACAAGCATGCAATGTTAGATTGGAATACAATATAAAGCAATGACTTCACTGAATTGTCTCTGAATTAATATTACATTAAAGGATAATTAAAAGTTCCTAAACATTTTCTACAAACATTCTGCAGATGTTTGATGTTTGCACAGAACGTGTAACTGGAAGAAGATGGGGCATTGGCAGAGTCACCACATGATGACGGTCATGATGACTAAACTAACTAGCTACTGTATATATAGCCAACTAACCTCATATATTGGTTAGTTGGGTAGGTTGGGTAGTTGGGTATATATATATAGTGCTTCTCAGTGGCTGGATATTATATATGGGGCATAGGGTTAGGGGCCTTGCCCAAGTGCCCAACAGTTTCAACCAGCAGTGGTGGAGCACAAACCACCAACCCTCCAATCAGGAACCCAGAGCCTCAACCTCCTGAGCCAACACTGTGCCCTGTTGTTAAAAACATATCAATTTAATATTAGTAATATTAATAATTAATAATCAGTTCCAAGGTCTTGGAATGATCAATTTATTATTCAATAAAGCATAATGAGCATGTAAAATATTTATTTATTTATGTATTTATTTATTTATTTATTTGATTGATTGATTGATTGGTTTCCTAAAGAAGATGCGGAAGAGGAAGAGGAGGAGGAGAGTAAGAAAAGCCCTTTTGTCTGTCATTTGAAGACAAACCCTCCAATGTTCCTTTTAAGTTTTGACATAAACCTTTCACAAATTCTACACAATGGCCTTTCCCCCCCCAAATGCACTGCTTATGAATGTACAATAAAGGCTCAATGTATACACCCTTCAAATAAAACGATTCCATAAATCCGAATGCAAGTCACAACGTCTTCATAGCTCATCCTGAGCAGTATTGATGGCCTGCCAGGACCAATAAAGCAACAGTGCATGAGAATGGGGTGGAAGTGGAAGTTTGTCGTTTCACCCTTGGAAAAAAACAAAACAAAACACCAATATGTTGTTCTGGAGCTGAATTTCCTCAGTCTCAGGTAGGAAAAATTATATATATAAAAAAAAGAACATATATATTTAGCTACACATTTCCCAACAAGACAGCCGCATGTGTTGGCGTCTGCGATGTGGTCAGTTCTCAGTAAAAGTGATTGACTGCATTGAGAGGAGTTGAGAGGGGGATTTTTCAGCGTTGTGGTCCTGATTGCTTGATTCCACCACCACGCTGCCAACCAAGAGGAAAACGAAGCGAAGTACAGGGCGTCTGGATGCGAACGGCACTCAGCAGACCTTGCAAAAACAGTCGTAAAGAAGCTTCGAGAGGAAGTTTTAGTTGGTGCGATTTGAGCCTCAATTCCTGTTGTAAACAATTAATAATTCCCTTGAAGGTTTTATAAGTTAAGGCGCTAATCGTACTCACCAACCCGGAGTCGTAACGTCATCGTATGATTCTTTAGTGCTCCGAGAATGGCTTTCATTTGCTCTTGTGGTTCTTTACCGAAGCCACGCTGTAACCTCAGATTATGGTGTAATTATCAGCCCATGTGTATATCTCCTACACCTTCCAATGATAATGGTGTTGGAGTTTCCACATAACGGGTTTCACAGATGCCAGCGTTTAGGAGGAAATAATCGCTTTAAAGAGTTTCCTGTAACATCTACCCACATCATTTCCTGCTAGGATTAAGTGTGAGGTGAATATATGATATCAATAAAATCCAGTGTTTTTTGCTTCCATTTCTTTTTTCTGAGAGAATTACCAGTGATTGGTCAGTATAAGTTTATTCAAAAGACATTAAGGTCGGAAAATGACAAAATGACAACTCAAGAGAAAATGATCGCCTGCTTAGCTTATTTATTTTGCCTAATCATGAAGTTATTACAGTGATTTGTAAATAATTCCAAGTTTCATCTAGTTAATTATGACATCATGCTTTTTAGGCATTTATTTTTACCTTGCTAATGCTACCTGGCTAGTCATTGCTATTTAACTTTCTTACATAGCCAGGTTTACTAAAAAACTGTCTAATTAAAGAAATAAAACAGTGCATGTTGTGTTGTTACGAAACAATAATCATTGCTTTTTTTATTCCTAAAATGTTGTATTCCTCAGCATTTATAGCAAAAATTACAACTTTATTCTATAGAACACCATCATTTTTTTTCTTTTTTGAGTTCCTGTTTTCATTTATGTTACAGTAGCTAAAATTACTTGTTTCCCTGCCAGTTCCTTTGCTACAGTATATACTGTTTCAGAGAATGTCATAAGGACGGATAAAGCAACATCTCATTACAAAAACGTAATCAACCTCGTCTAACCAATCAGAATGCAGTATGAATATATCATGAGTTCATGCACTGGTTAAAAAAACAAAAACAAAAAAAAAACACATGGACTTGTAACTCGCCGACTGCGTGTCCCTGAACAACCTTATCAAACCCACGCTCGCACCCCAGGCCCGGCACGTACGTACACGCTGTGATCAGAACCCGAAGACAGTCTTGCTGACGTCACATCTTAAGTAGGAACCCCACAGAAACCACAGCCTGATTTTCCAGTGGCTATCTCAGTGTGGTTTTGATCTTCTTAGGCAACAGAGTGGGAGGAATCATTAAAGAGCCTTTTAAAAGCTGGTGGTTCATGGCGTTATGGAAGAATGTTGAGCTCTTACTCTCACCGATACTGTTTCTAATTTGACTCATGTTTCCCTTTCTTCATTCTCTCCGAACTTCTTGAGGTTAGTAATGTCGCCCATTTGCCATGCTCTGATTTAATTTTTAGATCTGGTCTTTAAATTCAGACAAAATGGAAAGCAGAGCATGCAGTTAATGTGTCATGTATGGTTAAGTGGATACAATCTCTTTGTTAAAATTTATGATGTATGATATTTCCATCCTCTGTCCTTCCTTCTCCGAGCATCGTCTGGATGTGGTTGGTGAAAGAGAAGTAACTTCCCATTCTTGTCAAATCGCAAGCTCAAGAAGATGTTGGAGTTTCTGTAATGTCTTCACAACATGCAGGTCATAGACAAGAAAAAAAAAAACTAAAAGAAAACAAGTAAATTCCTGCTTGGACAAATGTGCCTAATTTTTTTTTATTATTCCCAGCTATAAGTATGTGTGGACAAATCGAGCTGAAATGATCATAAATATGGCTGTCGTGTTGCCAAATGGAGGCCCTTGTGCGCTCGCAGCGTGGATCCTGAGAGACAGAATGCCCATCCATGTCTCGTCGCACCACCTCCCCATGGCGGTTGATCAATTTGTCACATGCGATAGCGGAGCATGACGCCCAGCTGTATGTTTTACTTTCACTCCATTTTTTTTTCTCCCGCTTGTGCAAAGTACTACAACTTTCCAAGCCTTCCCATGTAGCCCTGTGTTAAATTCATTTAGTTCTTTTTTTTCCTCTTTCTTTTTCTTTTTTCTTTTTTACTTTATAGGTAATCGTGTTTCCTTGTAAATTATAACTCTGGACACGCTTCTCAGTTTGGCTGGTTGCTTTGACATGTTAAACGGAAACACTCAGTCTGCAAATTCACTTTGCTAAAAAGCAGAGCCGGGTCGTGTTTCCTCTCTTTTGGCTACCGATTCTGCTGTTATAGGAAAATAATCAACGACAGAGTTAGTGTTACCACCCGGGACTGGACGTCCTGGAATGTTTTATTCCTCTCATATGGTATCAATATGCAACCAATTATGATTTTTCTGTCTCGCTCTCAGTTACTCACTCGCTCATTCTTTATATCGCTTATCCCGTACAGGGTCGTGGGAGGCTTGAAGCCTTTCCCAAGGGGCTCAGGGCACGAGACAGGCTACACCCTAAACAGCAGGAACTTACATTACGGCAGACCATCATCTATGAGGATTAAGGGTCTTGCCTAAGTGTTGCCCTGATTGGTTTAAGGTAAAGCACAGTAACCACAGAAACACTAAATACAACAACTAATTAGCAAACAAGCACAAAACACATAAAAAATTACTTACATGAAGATTCCTGTGAAGGTAACATCTGGCGTACGGCTGGCAAATCCTTGGCTATACCTAGAAAACTATTTCAAAACCCTGACACATGAAGTTTAACATAATAATGATTAAGTTCATAAGTAGTAGCCATCACTATAGAAACAGTGCCCTTACAGCCTGCTTTAACAATCTTTAACAAAGTTTGACCAAGCAATAGTTAATAGAGTTTTAAGACAGAGAGTAAAGATGATAACATGCTTACAGAGAATCCTGATAGATACTGTAGAAGGACTTGTCCGACTCTAATGCAGCACATAAACGCTTGTAGAGGACAATTCAGATATCGTAAGGGCGTTGAAATCAGGGTTGAGGGGGGTTCCTTGGGCTAAAGCACGCACCTTTTTGGACGGTAGGTTATCAATAGGGACTTGAGTGGGTGCCATGCCCCCTGCAGTAGTTTATCTTGGGCTACTGGATGCCCCTGGTGAGAGGGGTCATGCCCCTCAGCAGGCCAGCACAGCAGCTCTCCATTAGAGAGTGTGCTAACCTTGCAACTACACTGTGACATCCTCATTTTTCATCCAGCCGCACCTTTCTCGAGCCAAGCACAGGTGGGAGGGGGGTGAGGGGTGAGTGCTAGTGATACAGCTACAAAAGTAAAGAGACAGAGGCGGTAAAATATGAACTATATGCACAGATGGGCTTCGACGAGAGCAGGACGTTTACCTGGGATCAGATGTGAGGTGTAACATGTTACTGTATGTTTACAGTATGTTGGAAATCATTACATTTTACCTGTATGGTGTAGGATGTGATTTATCCATAATGCCATGGGAAATTTGCCGTGCCATCAGTTTGTATGCATTATACAATAATGTCTTAAAATTTATTATGATGATTTTCCAGCATTTACTTCTGAAGACAATTAGACGTTGTTTATTTCTGTATGTCAAGATGTTGTTGGTGGTCTTTCGGCTGCTCCCGTCGAGGGGTCGCCACACTGGACCATCCGCTCCGCAAACAACTTTGGCACATGTTTTACACCAGAGACCCTTTCTGATGCAATTCTCCCATTTTACCCGGGCTTGGGACTGGCACTGCATCCAGTGGTTGGGGTTTGGGTATTAGGTGGGACTCGAACCCCGGCCTTCCAAATGGCAGGTGAGAAACCTACCACTGAGCCACCGATGCCCCTGTATGTCGCCGAGATACATATTCATTATTTTCAGTAATATTATTTTATGTATAATATTATATTTTATTACTTTTTGGAATAGCTCAAATTTATAAAGTCAACTAAAAACAGTTTACTTGAAAGAATTTCTGCCAAAAACACAATCAAAACACAATCATAAGCTGTTCAGGTTGATTTACATTCCCTTCATCTTTATTTATGGAAAGTAATGATGCTGGAAAGTAATGATGTTTTTAGCTGTGCGTTTATTCAATGAGCACTGTGCTACGTTCGAACCGATTGCATTATTTTATGTTTTTCTAATATCTTAAACTGTTTTATTTTCATTTTATATTATGTTTTAATTAATT
>JAQQZS010000037.1:30259990-30274871 GCA_030068045.1 Platyallabes tihoni
AGCCAAAATTTGGCGTGTTTGCACACACATGCTTCACAACCGGCAACATGACAAATGGTTCCCATAGCGTTTTCACGAAGCATCGAAGTGGAAGCCTTTGAAAGGGAACTGTAAGCGTTGATGAATTTTCCAGCTGATGGTCCACTTTTGAACTTTTTCTCAGTTGGCGATTGAGGACGTTTCCGTTCCGTACTCTGCCGTTTACTCTCGGTCTCGTAGTGATGAAGCCAGTATTGTTTCTTTTAAAGAAACTTTTACATTCCTTAGGGTCCAAATTTTGTTTGCAGTTATCCAAACACTTCTGTTTATGCTCTTCTGCGAGCTGTTTTGGCACCAGGTATACTCTCGCACCCGCCCCCCAAAAAAATCACTGCATGGTGCTCTTCTTTCAAGCAAATCACAAGTGGAGCGTTCATTTTTGCTCTCACCGCAGTTACAAATGAACTGGTGTAACACGTTCACACCTGCATACACACAGTAGCATTGAATGGAAAGAACTGATTTTTTCTTTTAAAATAACTGGAGTGCAGATTGTTTTGTTTATCTCACCCTCATATAATGCTTGATTGTGAATACTATATATTTCAGAGGTTACATAGAGTACATTGCGAAACAATTAACAAAGGCCAGATAGTCAAAATCCAATAGCAGTTCACTTGCCAAACTTGTCTGAAAAGCTCAGTTCGTTACTGCATTTCACAGATGTTCTACAACATGTTTAAAAAAGAGTGATGCACCTTTAATTATTGATAAATTGTTTATAGTGAGTGAGAGGAATAAAACACTTCAGGGTGAGCAGTTATTGAAAAACAATCACTGTGATAACAGTAACCGTGCTTTATGATTGATTATTTTCCTGTAACATCTCAACACACAGTGGTATTGCTTACTCAGGCAATCAAATGGAGGTGTTAACCATTAAAAATCATTTTTGAGGAGAATCAAACCCTATTGAGCGACTTATTGTTCAGGAAACAGGATTTTTTCCCCTTCCTTCAAAGAGATGAAGAACATGGTGAGGCGTGACCAGAGACTCCATTGTTCCCTCTTCAGCTCTGCTGGTTTCTTGGCTCATTCCAAAAAAATAAAAAGTGTCCCGAGATGATGCATCACCTCGGCAAGCTTTTCTACTATTGTTTAGAATAATTTTATTAGAAATCAGCATTTTTATTTGGCGTCGGGGGAAAGCGCCAGTGGTGCCACAGGTGAAGTAAGAAGGGGTTTTTCTTCTCCGATTCACGGAGGGGTTTTCAGTGTTTGTATAAGCAATTCACTATAATTATGCATTGTTTTCACAAACATGTCCCTCCACAGTCATATCTCAAAAATCAAACAAGACAATGCATCTCTGTAGATTGGGGGAAAAAAAAAAAAAGATGTTGCATGTTTAGTGACACAATGGACGCCTTAAAGTGTGTGTTTGTGCGCATACTCTGCATGGTATGAAAATGCAACTATTGGTGTTTAATGTGCATTGTGTGGGCTCGGGGTTTAATTGTGGTGCACAGAAGGGCCATCCATCACGTGAGTTTTATTGTGTTGCGCATCGTGTCATCCCTATGTCACCGGCAGCTTTGTTTTATAAGTGAGAGGCCATTAAGAACATGGTCCATAAAAAGCTTGTTAAAACAGAGGGACGTGAAGAGGAGGCTCTAAAACAACAAAGAGCCTCCCCTCCTTAACAAGCACACCATTCAGGAAAGAGAGAGAGAGAGAGAGAGGATTTTTATGCACTGACAAAAGGCACAGCTGTCCTTTCCTTTGGGGTTTTACACATCTGTCGACACTGTTAATGATAACAAAATTCATGCTCTCCACACCACCTCTCTCTCTCTCTCTCTCTCTCTCTCTCCTGTCATCTCTCCATCCCACTATTCCAGTCCAATCACTCCATCTCTTCCCTCCGTCTGGTGCTACTTGCTCTCTGCACATCTGGAGCCAGTGCCCGGAAGCCCGGTCGTGTCTCCCATCTGTAAGGGAACTCACGCCTCTTTAGGCATCCACAAAACCCCTCGCCGCAGGAGAACGGGGAAATGGGGAGGGTCCCGGGCCATGGGTGGTGGAGTGGAGGAAGTTAACAAGCAAATGAGCACATGCTAAGTCGGCAGGGTGGAGGTGGAACATCTGTAAGAAGGGGTGAGGGGACACAGAGTCGGGAGGGCCGGTGCGTTTGTTTGGGACTAAAGAGGTGGATTGATGAAATGACAGTATGGGACAGTATGGGACAGAAAAGGGTGAAAGGAAAGGACAGAAAAGGAAAATAAAGAAAAGAAAAGGAAAGGAATGACAGGAAAGGAAAATAAAGGAAAGGAAAGGAAAGGAAAGGAAAGGTAACCATATACTTCCTGTGCAGAATGGTGCAACAAAAAAATAAGGAAAGAATATTAAAGAAAATAAATTTTAAAGGCAAAGAAGAGAAAGTATAGGCAATGGCATTATGTTACAAAAGAAGAAGGAAAAGGAAAGAATGGGAAAGGAAAGGAAATAAAAGGACATTATAGTGCAGAATATGATAGATTAGGATGGGACAAAAACGGAAATACGTAAAATGAAAGAAAAGACAAATGAAGAATGAAAAGAAAGGAAAGAATTTGAAAGGAAAGAATGAGACAAAAAGGAAATAAAGAACAGAAAAGAAAAACAAGGAAAAGGAAAGAAAAGTATGGGACAGGACAGAAGAGGAGAGAAAAGGAAAGGGAAGGGAAGGGAACTACAGAATGATGCAGTATTGGAGAATATAGGGGAAATGACAGTACAGTACCAAATGGGATGGGAAAGGGCTACAAAAGAGTAAAAAAGAAAGGATGTTAAACGTGAAATGATTGGAAGTGAAATGAAAGGAAGTAATAGGATAGGATTGGACAGGACAAGAAAGCAGAGGAAATATAATTACCAAAAGGGGAAATGATGGAAGACTTCAGAATGGGACAGAACAGGACAAAAACGAAAGGAACAAAGAGAGGAAGGGGGAAGACACCATGTAGACCATGATGTGTCCTCACATGTGTACTTTGAGTCGAGCTCGATTGTTCATCGGACAGACATGAATAACACGAGCTTGCGTCTTCGCTTAACTCACGCACTGTCTGACGGGCAAGCTTTGTGATGCTTTCTGATATTATTATGATTGTAAAAGCTGGTCAATTAACATCGCAACCTTTGATTTATAGCCCGGTATCGTACCGTGAGCAAGAACCTGCTGTTTTCACCCTGCCATGTCATTTCCGTTCGCCCCACTGGCTTGGAGTGCTGCCGAGCTGCTGGGCCCCAAACCTGAGATTCAAACCACGTGCCTCACATCTGTAACCACTTTCGAGGTCGAGACATTTACCATGGCGACAGGCAGGCACGTGGTAAAATCATAAAAGCTCAGAGAAGCAAACATGACCTAGGAAGTGGTGCTGTCGAACACAATGACGTGCAGCAAGCACCGAAATAGGGCACATACAGGCTAAAACTGAAGGGTTTTTTTTCTCTTTAATCTACGTGGGCAGCAATTCTTATGAAAATTAGCAGAGATTTAACGCGGTTAAGTTTGACACATCAGTGACAATTTTATTAATCTTTTTTTAACAGCAGCTCTCTTAGCACATGGAACGTTCCTCCCTTCCGTTATGACTAGAAAGTTTCTCGTTAAGAGACACAATGTGCTTCATCTGTGCAGGTTGCAGCTCGGAGATTAGGGTTCCTCCCACTCCTATCACCTATTGGAAAATTATTCAGAGCGGGGTGGTGGTGGTGGTGGGGGGGTTGGGGGGTTAGCGGAGGGGGGGTGAGGGTAAGGGCAGTTGGCTTATCCACCACCCCCTTCTTCTCCCTGAGCTCTGCTTTTACACTCTCATGAATATCTGAGAAATTTTCACTCTAGTTTAGGTTTATTTCCACACCTCATCAGAGAGAGAGAGAGAGAGAGAGAGAGAGTGTGTGTGTGTGTGTGTGTGTGTGTGTGTATGTGTGTGTTTCAAGTGAGGGAACTTGTGGAAAACACTTGCCCTGGCTGGACTGGACTGTACAACATCCCTGTCATTCCTTTTTTTTCTGGTTTTGCTCTCTGGCTTCCTGTTTTAACTCTCGTCCTCTTTGCTTAAGGCCTCCAATCTCTCTCCCTCTCTCTCAGACATGACAGAGGGAGGAGGGATAAGGCTAGAGTAATTATGGTTCAGCGAGCCTGGCAGGTGTGATAAATGACTAATAAGGATAGAGGAGCTCCAGGTTCTCAAAGGAGGACTATTAGAGTCTTATCAGTGCTGTGCTGCTGTTCCTCACGCTTGGCCCAGGACACAAGCCCTTGTAGCTACACAACCTCCAACCTCTTTCTATCCAAAGCCCACCCCAGAGAGGCCTTCTCCATTAACCCTTTAGCTGCAGTGCCTCGCTACGGACTCATTTGATGTTCAAGCGTGCTCGCGCGCGTGTGTAAATTCGCTATATCGGGGTCTGCGCGTGTCCCCGGACCGCTTGTCTTCCTGGAAGATGAAAGCACATGAGTGCAGGAGCAGTGAAAATGTCGTGACAAAATGCCCAACTCAAATGAAATCAGTCCAGGTCAATCAAGACGGTTTAATTACCGTAACCCACTTCTACAAACGCGCTCTCATTAGATGCTTGACTTCCACATGGCTGTAGATTAATTACTATAGAAATGTAGTGCACGCCATGTCCCCGTGTCTCCAGAGGCTGAGGAGTGTGTGTTGTTGGTAAATGTAGCCCGCTGTATATGGGTCAGAAGCACAGCAAGCCCCTCAGGACCACAGAGGATGACAGTATGGGTGAGCAGAACCTGCAGAAGAAAAGTAATGTATGGAAATATATATAGCGTAGACTCTATGTATGCATGCGGTGCACCTGGATGAAGCTCAGGCTTTTTCAAGAGAGGAAAAAAAAAATCCTGGACACATTCTGGGCAATAAACCTGATTCAGATTCCAATCACTGCCAAGGGTATGAAGACAAGCAGAAGATATGGTGACGGGACGGAAGAGATGTGATGTGCATTTATTGTAGTTAACGTGCGGGTGAAAGAAGAAAAGGAGAGGTGGGATACATGGATTCTCAGTTTAGTGTACTAGACCAGTGTGAGGAAGGGAAGAATGAGCAAGGGGGATGAGAGGACAGAATGAGAAAGGAATAGAAAGGAAGGGATGGTATAGGGAGGGAATGAAGCGCAGAGGAAAGGAAGAAGGGAATTACATTCCAGTACAAAAGCCAGACAGGAAATAGGTGGTGGGCTTGGAAAGGAAAGAAATAATGAGAGAAAAAAATATTGTAATTAAAAAAGGGAAAGAAAAAGGGAATGGAATAAAATGGAATTTGCAGGATGGGAAGAGAAATAAAAGGTAGCAGTGGGATAATGATCGGACAGGATAGGATAAGGACAAGAAAGAAAAGGCAAAGGAACTGAAGAGAAAAGGAAAAGTGGGATAGAGTGGGAAAGAAAATTGAGAAAAACTGTTCAAAGGAACAGAATAGTGCAGAAGCAGAGAGGGAAGGGCAAAGACGGGAATGGATGTTGAGGCAGATGAAAATAAAGGAAACGAGAGGTATGGAAAAATTAGATGGGAAGGAAATGAACAGAAAGGAAAGGAGGAGAGGGAAAAAGGAAATAAAAGGAAAGGAAAAGAAAATGAACTGAAGGAAGGGAATGAAAGGATTAAATGAAAGGTAACTTAAAGGAAATAAAAGGAAGAGAAGATAAAAGAAAAGATGAAATGGGAGAAGCAAGGTAAGGAAAAAAAGGAGAGTTAAATGAAGAGTAGATCAGGAATGAGAAGGAATGCAAAGAAAAATGGAAAAAGAAGGAAAATGAAGAGGAAGGAAAATAGAGATGGATCAGGGGTAGCTCATTGGTTAAGGCATTGGACCACGGTTCAGAAGGTCCCAGGTTCAAATCCCACCACCACAAAGTTGTCCCTGTTGGGCCCTTGAGCAAGGCCCTTAACCCTCAACTGCTCAGATCTATAATGAGATAAACATGTAAGTCACTCTGGATAAGGGCGTCTGCCAAATGCCTAAATGTAAAGAAGGTTGTGGAAACAGAATGTAAGGGATAGTAAAGAAAAATAAAACAAAGTGAAAGGAAGAAAAGAAAGGGAAAGGAGTAAGAAGGCATGTAAACATCTATCAAACAGTGCCATGAAAATCCTTCTATCACTTTATATAATTCCCAAACTATATTTCTGACAGTCTTCTTTAAACCTGGGACTTTGCAACTGTAAGCCAACTTCATGGAGAAAAGAAAAGAAAACATTCAGACCATTCTGAATTGGTGAAACTACTCAGGCTAACACATTGCTAACTGTAACACTCTAATAATTTACATCATAGCATAACAATTTGGTTTCATCTCTGCGATTCAGTCTGACATCCGTGTGAACTCTCACGCATCCTTTGATCGAGTCTGACACAAGCATCGCTAACCAAGCGCCACTAACATGTTTATTGGCCTTTTAAAAAGTGAACTCCTCCCAGCTAATACATAACCCGCAATCTTTTCTGCATGTGCCATTGGGTTAGAAGTGACCTATATTTTCCCTACGATGGTTCTCATGCATCTCTGGCAATTACAGAGTGGAATAGCATCCATTTCCCCCCACTTAGGTAAATGAAATTAGATCTCTATTTATAACTGTAGGGGAGCACAGCATCTCGTGGCCCTAAAGGAGATTTATGGGCGGCAAAGTGTACACAAGGCAACCTAGAGGAACCAAAATAAATATTTGTAGTTGTAGCTGTGTTTTCTTGTTTGTTGGTTTGTTTAGTTTTTCTTCACATAATTGTTTATTCATTCATCTATCCGTGGTTTACCAATAGCATTTATCCTGTGCAAACTTACATGCAGTTTAAGTCTGGACTACGGGAATCTGGAAATGCCAATCAGTTTGCAGTGCTTGTCTTTGGACTGTGGGAGGAAACCGGAGCACCCGGAGAAAAACCCACCAAGTGCGGGGAGAAGATGCAAACTCCACTTCAAACATTTAAACATCCAAACCTCGAGGTTGCAAAGCAACAGTGACATAATAGTTAGCACCGTGGCCTCGCACCACCAGGGTGTGGGTTCAATTCCCACCTCGGGGTCTGTGTGTGTGGAGTTTGCATGTTCTCTCCGTTGGATTTCCTCCGGGTACTCCGGTTTCCTGCCACAGTCCAAAGACATGCAAGTTAGGCTAACCGGTGTTTATAAATTGCCCGTGGTGTGTGAGTGTGTGCCCTGTGGTGGACTGGCATCCTATTCAGGGTGTACCCCGCCTCGTGCCCAGAGTCTCCTGGTAGACTTTAGGATTTACATCACCATGTACAGGATAAGTGGCTTAGAGAAGGAATTACTAAAAATAATAATTAGTAGTAGTACTAGTAGAGTTAGAAGTGGTATTAGTAATATTTATACTGATATGTTATTATTAGCTATAGTAACAACTTTTCAGTTGTTTTGCTAAAGTGCATGCTTGATGATGATGATGATGATGATGATGATGATGATTTCAGTTTTAAATGCATTTGTAGCAACATGTAATACCTGCTGTAAATTTTGAAAAGCACAAACATTAATATAATATTTTCCTTTCCCAACCCCCAACACCTTCCCCTACAAATAAAATAAAAAATAAATAAATCTCCAATATGTAGATTACTTGGAGAAAGCATAACTTTTGCAATGTTTATCTTTTAAAAGGCTCATAGGCGCATGGCTATAACCGATGTGTTTCCTAGATATGTAGCTTTTTGTAAAGTGATGGCGTTAGATTTTTTTTTTAAATGCACATTTACATATATAAAAAAAAAGTGTAAAAAAAGAAAACACATCCCCCCCCCCGCCCCCACCTGTATGTCCAAGTTAACCAAATATCATACTGATAAAACACATGCAAATGCACATAAACGTTTTTTTTTTTTGTGTGTGTAGTATGACTGTAGAGGCTGACATGGTAAGATTCATCAGTGTTAGTGGCATCTCGCTCACACAGAAAGAACTTTAGTGTGCACAGGGGAGCGCTCCTCCGTTCTGCACACACCACTTCATCCATTATTTTTAAAGGCTCATCTGTTACCATTTCCTCATTTCTCTCTCTCTCTCTCTCTGTGAATGTGTGTGTGTGTATGTGTGTGTGTGTGTGTGTGTGTGTGTGTGTGTGTACATGGCCTACACAAGGTCTCACGATACTACAACACGGGCACTAAATCAGCGTGTCTCTGTGCAGCTGCCTGAAATTAAATCTTACTGGAGCGATCCGTTCCTCTGTAAGCACTCGCTCTAACAAGAGGTTAAAAGAGGCATGAAGAAAACTTCTCTAACCTCCACAATAATTGGTTTCTATTCTCCAACATATCACATTCTGGAAAAAAAAAACACCACACACATGCATGTACATGAGCACACACACACACACACACACACATGAACACTGAATCACTTCAGCGACGTTCAGCCCTGATAGCACCTTGCAGAAATGGATTCTACGCACACACACACACACACACACACACACACGCACGCACGCACACACACACACACACACTGTACACACATTCTGATTGGCCACATCGTAGAGAGCTGTAGCTCTGATAGCAGCACAGCTACAAATCGCAGTTCAATGTTAAAGGTCCAACATATTTGACTATTTCTTCAACAAATTAGGCTCTAAAATAGGTCTCCAGTCCTCTAACTCTGTTTATTTCACTCCGTCTCCAAACAAGTTGTTTCTGTATTTATTTAAATGAGCTACAGCTCATACTGTACTTTTATGAGGTCACATTATGTAGGCACATCTAATTGGCTTATTTAAGCCTTGGCCGATACAAATATAGAAAAAAAGCAAGTCTTTATTTATTTATTTATTTATTTATTTATTGTGCTTGTACACACACTGGAGACCTATCTGGTTGTCTAAACATGACTAAACAGTGAACCCTAGGAGTCTCCATTGTCAGCAGGATTATCAACAAAAATAAACAAAATAACAAAACAAACAAAAAAAAAACAGACTAGATGAATCCAATTATTAGTAATTTTTAATTAAATAAATTATTTTTAAATCAACAACATTAACATTTTCCTTTACAAACCCCCAACATACCCCCTAACCCCCCCCACCCAAAAAAACAAAACTCCAATATTTAACTAACTTGAAGAAAACATAACTTTTTCAAAAAGCAATGTTTTAAGAGGTGCGTAGACGCAAAGTTTGAACTGATCTGTTTCTAGTTTCCTGTAGCAGCGTGATATCACCTCGATATGAAGCTTTTTGTTGCAGCGATGGTGTTTGATTAGCGGACGTGACATAAAAAAAAACACATTTTCCCCTTTATATTAAATCTAACAAAATGACAAAATACACGCAAATGCACATGAACATGATTTTTAATTTAAAAAAAAAAAAAAAAAGTTTTTACACTTTTTTTATTATTATTATTGTTTTGCTTTCAAAAAGAGATAGATTAAAAAAGGCGAGACTGGTGAGGGAGCTAATGTTGAATGAATGTTAATGGACATTTCCACAGCATAAGATACAATAATAAATGGTTAAAAGTGCAAAAAAAAAAAAAATAAGGTGACATTTCTTTGTATAATAAATCAGGTTTAGATATCTGGATTGTTTGTTAATTGCGGTGATGAAAAAAGAAATAAAAGACATAAAACACTCTTATAGGAAAATAATCAACTTCAAGGTGGGAATATTTTACATTCTAAAATATGTAAATATGAGAAAATAAAAGTTTTTAATTTTTTTTTTTTAAGCACTTAAATCACATCAAATCCAACAAAAACCACTTTCACTTCCTAAGGACCTTGACATAGTGAAGAATCAGGAGGAAACGTTCAGATGGTTTAAAAGCCTACAAGGTGGCCGTGTCCTGCTCTATCTCCACTTCAACCTTGACAGTGAGATAATGAAGGAGGGCCGATATGATCGAGGTGGCTGAGTGGCTCTCTAAAGAGCTGTGTGTCCTCAGAGTTACTGCTTAAATAAGGCAGGAGGAGCTGCGAGTCCTGGACTCACACCTACTGTACTGTACACACACCTCTGAGCAGCGCTGCTCACACTAACACCTTCTTATTTCTGATGCTTTTCATTTCCTTTTCTGATCTTCACCGTAATATACACACAGAAATAGTAATGAAATGTGATTATGTGAGAAAAGACAGAATATAGAGCCCTAGATTTTAATAGATTTACATATGAAACAAATATAAATTGTGTGAGAAAAAAATGCGCACAATAAGCACAAGGCCAACCTCGGCGTACCTCGGCGTATAAATGCCCCGCCTTAAGAATTTTTGCCTTAAGATCTGAACTATTTTGAAAAAAATTTGCCATAGCTTTCGAAGCTTTACAGCATGCAAGCGACCGAACCTAAGTTTCACGTGTGTACGTGAGCCGCTCGAAACTTGTTTGCATCTGTGGAAACATTTTACATTTTTTTGTGGGTTTTTTGCATTTTGTGCGAGCTTTATTGAAGACATTACACCACGGGTCTCAAAAATGTAATCAAGGACGGTAGCAAGAAGAAAACGGAGCCGCTTTCAGTTAGTTTGTTAAAGCAGCCGGTGCCGAGAGGAATCATACATTAAGGTTAAGTGAGGTTTAATGTCTGTTTAATTTATATTTTACTTAATTTACATGTCTTTTCTAAATATTTTAATTGTTTTTATATGCAAAAATAGGATTATCGTGTTGGAAATTGGTAATTTTTGTAATATTTTTAGGTGGCAGGAACGGTTTGTCTGTATTTACATTATTTCCTAAGGGACAATGCATTTCACAATAAGAAATTTCGCCTTAAGAACTCGCCTTTGGAACGGATTAAATTTGTATGCCGAGGTGCCGCTGTATAAATTTAAATATTTAAAATATATATATAATTCATAGATTAAAAATTTATACATGTTTAGGTTAAAATCTACATGAAAAAATATTACTCTGTGAAAATCAAGTAATTATTTTTGCTATTTATGAAATAGTTAAAAATAAACAAAGCATGCTGGAGAAAAAAATATGCAAAAAAAAAAATAATGTAAAAGCAAATTGTGGAAAAAGTAGTACAGTAAAAAAAATGGAAATTTAAAGTGTGACAATGATCTGGGGATTTTTAAACATAAAAATAAATATAGTAATAGTAGTTATTATTATTATTATTATTATTATTATACAATTCAGAAAAAATAAACAAACAAACAAACAGCAAAAACTTTACGAGTTTTGTAATAATATGTGTTGTAACATGAAGTATGTTTTTTTTTGTATTTTTTTCACAATACTATCTGAAAGAATCTGAACTGTAACTGTGAAGCTCGAACAGAAATGTAGATTGCTTCCTATGGTATATACGAATTCTTCTCTCTCTCTCTCTCTCTCTCTCTCTCTGTGTGTGTGTGGTTGAGCGAGCGAGTTCATTATTACCCCCTGGGTGGACATTCCAAGCCTGACTGCCTCTGTCCTGTTCATGTGACAAAATGATTTTCGGCGCAGCATCAAACCACTTGACAGCAATTTAACCTCGGGCGCGGAGAAAAACGAAGTTGTTTCTTTCTCAGTGTGTAAGTGTGTTTATGACCGTGTGTCTGCAGGCATTGCAGTGATTTTATCACACTGTCACTTTATTCGGTGCCCCGTGAGGGTTTTTCTTGTTGCTACTGTGCTGTTGCCACAAAGACAAGAGGTGATTACATGCAACAAACACTGAGCCAAAAAATACACAAAATTAAGCATTTAACACAACAATTAAAACATAAATACCATAAATTAGACAGTAACAGAACCACAAATTAGAAAATGCTGCAAAAAAATGCTGCAAACAGAATGTTCTTAAATATAACAACAAAAGCCAACAAAACAAAACAGCAAAACAATCTATCGGTATGTTGTTTGCTTGTTTTTCTTTCTTTTGCTCATTTTTTTCAGTTGTGTTTTGTCATGTGTGTGCTTATGTGTGTGTGTGTGTGTGTGTGTGTGTGTGTGTGTGTGAGAGACATTCTATTTTTATGTTGTTCTCAGTTTTGTTGTTGTGTTTTCAGTTTGTTTCATACATTTTCTGTCCTGCTTTTTCTTTCATTTATACATTTTCTCTTTTGCCGTTGTATGTTTAGCTTCAGTGTTGCAATTTGTTCAGAAAAATTCAAGTTTTTAAATTTTTTCACTTTCAATGATGCAAACTATACAATGCAAACAATAAAATTTTATTTTAAATCAAAACCATAAACTAGGAAAAACCTTTAAATTTCATTCATGAAAATCATTTAGTTTATTTTTGGTTTATTTTTTTAATCAACATTAAACCCCAAGACAAAACATTTTACATTTTCTGTGCAGTTATTATTATTTTTTTTATGTTTTGAGGTTTGTTACATTTTCTTGTTATCTTGTTACAATTTCAGTTTTGTTGTTGTGCTATTAGTTTCACTGTTGTATTTTTTAGTTTTTCATTGTATTTTCTGTTATGCTGTGTTTTTTTAGATTTGTTGTTCAGTTGTTGTTTAGATTTGCTCTTTTACTTTTTTTAATTTTGTATTTTTAGATAAGTCTTTCAAGTTTTATTTTTCTGACGTTTCCAGCTCTGTTTTTGCTAATGATGTTGTGCTGTTGTTGCCATTAAGGTCTGGTGTGTGTGTGTGTGTGTGTGTGTGTGTGTGTGTGTGTGTGCGTGTGTGGGTTGTTCTATTTTGTTTTTAGTTTTCTTCCACTTGTGAATTTGTGAGGGTGGTGTTTGTTTTTGGTTTGTTTTTTTTTGGTTGGCATTCAATGTTGTGTTTTTACGTTCGCATGTGTAAATTTTGTAATGTGCTTTTTGATTCGTTCTTGCATTTTGTTATTTCTGATTCGAACCACCTTACTGTTTTTATGTGAATTTAATTCGCACAGGTTTTTCCTTTAAAGCCTGAGCTAATTCACACTCGTATTGATTACCCTGGGGAATTTTTTTTTTAATGCCTGTGGAGAATTCCAACAGAACAGATCAAGGCAGGAACCCTAACATTGCATGATGATGTCATATTCACTCATTCATCATCTAGATCGCTTTATCCTGTGATCAGGGTCAGGGGGGGTCTGGAGCCTATCCCAGGAGAAGCGGACACGGCACGAAGCGGAGTACATCCTGAACAGGGTGCCAATCCATCACAGGGCACACACACATACACACACTATGGGCAATTTCAGAACGCCAATTAATGGGGACACATACTCACACATTACAGGAAATTTGGAAACACCAATTATCCTAATCTATATGTCTTTGGACTGTGGGAGGAAACCCACCAAGCACAGGGAGAACATGTAAACTCCATGCACACAGAGACGGGAATAAAGCATGGCCAGGAATCGAACCTGGAGGTGCAAGGCGACAGTGCAATCCACTGGACCACGGTGCCGCCATGCTGTGACTTTACCCAACCAAGCACTTGATTCCCACACACATCTTAGATATATCATCTTTATTGTACAGAACATTGTACATAACATCCAGTTTCTATTATTATTATTATTATTATTCATTTTGTTTTGCTTTGCAATTTGTTGGGTTGGGAAATTGCAGTAGGTTTGGAAAATTTCACTGACACTCTTTGGGCATTTTAGGCATTGGTGGCTCAGTGGTAGATATCTTGCCCACCATGTGGAAGAACCATGTTCAATTCCTGCCCAAACCCCAGCCACTGGATGCAGTGCCAGCTCCAAACTCATAAAAAATGGGAAGGTTGGAAGGGCAGCTTGCATAAAACATGTGCCAAAGTTGTGCGTGGATTGGAGGTCCGCTGTGGCGACCCCTTGATGGGAGCAGCTGAAAGACTAACAACATACTCTATGTGCTTTTAAGAAGCCCAGGAACAGGTTCCCTGGTGGATCAATGGTTAGCATTGCCTAGTCTTAGTTCAAGTTGTGAACTCTCTGACTTCAAGATGTGTACAGAGCACTGGCTTAAGTCTAGATAGATGTGGATTAATTTAATATTACCATTAATATCACATCATGTCTGTCTGGAAAGCAGTGGAAAAGTGAAAACAACTTTTATATTAATAGACATACTGTAGGTTCAAATTGCTCATAAATTTTAAATTTTTCCTTTGTACAAAGGTACGACTCAACATTATCCCCATTACAAGCGATGCATTTGCACCAGTGTTGGACCTGACTCTTAAATCGTTTATAAAAAAAAAAAGAAAAAGAAAAATTGGTCTCAGATGGTCCGACATCCACAGAAGGCTACAGACTGCATATGGAAATAACAGCATTGTGCATAGATGGATGAAGAAGTCTAAAAACCAGCACTGAAGACAAACCACGGAGTGGAACCCCGTCAACTGGGACAAACTGGATTTTCAAAACGGGTTTGAGATGGATTCAGAGATGGCGCAAATACAACACTTGTGATACAGACTATGTCGATGACAGTTAATAGAAAACAGTTTGCATTACTTTCGTTACAGCCCTCGTCATCACAACGTCAGGTAGTCAATGTTGGTCCAACATCATTTCATCAGAATAATTCTAACTTTAAAAACCAACCTAAAGCCAACAACAACAACTCAATGTCTTTAATACTGCCACAATGTTTTGACAACCAAAAATTCCTGCTGGGACTTCAGTTGAAAGCAAGTCAAGTGGAGCAAAATCTGCTTTTCTACATTGCAGCCCTGCTCCATCCAAGCTAACTATTAGAGTTAATTAAAGGACTTGATTTAAAATTTACTCACGAATGTTAGAATGAATGAGTTTAATGGCCTAAGGCCACCGTCACACTGTGATGAACACCATGAATTCCTGTAAATAATTGTAAAAAAAAAAAAAAAAAATTTAATTGAAATTGAAAAAAATTAATTTCTTTCATTTTTGTGAAGCTGCTTTGAGACAATGACCATTGTTAAAAGCGCTATGTAAATAAAATTGAATTGA
>JAQQZS010000037.1:30280991-30291743 GCA_030068045.1 Platyallabes tihoni
GGTTTACCATCCACGCTACAAAGGGCTAACCGCTAAGTGTGCTAAATCTTCTGATCATTCCGGTTAGTTCGTGACAACAGGCCCCCCTTGACCCATCACATGGTTGGATGGATGGATGGCACTTTCTATTTCTATAGGAATAGGCCTTTTAACTAATCAGGAATCTTCTCTATAATAAGGCAGTCCTCCATGTCTATCAAATATTTATTAATGGTGATCCCAAGAAATATTACGCATTGGATTCATTCATTACTCCAGTAAAAAATGTGCATGTATTTTGTTTTAAATATGATAACAAGGATCGCACAGAACAGCATTTCCTGGCGGAGGTTTACTTGGGAGTCCTTCGATTTGTGGTGTTTTGTAGTTAGTTTTTGATGGTGTGTATAATGCGAGCAAGGTTCTAAAAGAAAAACAAAATCATAGGAACCAGAAAGGCTGCTCAGGAATGGTCTCAAGTAGCAACACTTTTAAGTCTGGAACCATTACCTTTCGTAGGAATCCTTGAGGAAATATTTCTTTTAAGTGAGAATGTCCAGAGAGGTGATCACAAAGACGCAAAATTCTAAAAATAGGAAGTGGCAGAAAGTGAGGGTACAGGGCAGAAAGAGAAGAAGAAAGTGAGAAAGGCAGTGCACTAATGACTTCACAGCCCATTAGTCGCTAAGGCTGATACGCTACACCTCATTACTCCCCCAGCGCACTCGAGCATTAACACACGAATCCATCCGCTTGGCCAGACCTGTCCTTTCACTCCACGATAACTCTCCCTCTCATCGACGTTCACGAGCACATTTCAGCGTGAAAGGACGTCTTTTTTTTATCACTGAGTACACCTCGGATTCGATTAGCCTTCGTGGGAATGAGACAAATTCACATTTCTCAGCATACCATAAAGTAAAAAAAAAAAAAAAAAATCGAAAAGGAATTAAAGCTGTAAAGGATCTCATTTAGAGATCGAGTGGTGATTTGAAAGATGGAGGAACACCCAGGTTTATGAGGACATTTCTAATTTGGTCAGTCAACCAGCGAGAGCATTACATAAAAGTCTAGGGTGGGAGGGGTGGGGGGTAAAGATGTATCTAGGGGGGAAAAAAAAAATTAAGATGGTTCCAGTGGAAATGGCAGCAGTGAATCAACACACTGGCCGGGAGCCACTGGAACATTCACGGCATCGGCTAAACACTGGCCATTGGCCATTGTCACACACCTCATTTATGCACACACACACACACACACACACACACACACACACACACACACATACACACACACTAGCTGTATTAACAAACAGTGCAGCAGAGCTGTGGGGGTTTCCAAGCCCCTGCTCATCCAAATAGTCGAGTCAATTGCTTTCAAATTTGGGTAATTATGAAAATGAACAGCACGTTTAAAAATTTACGGAGATGTAATATTATTCCTCTTTCACCACATGGTGCTGTGAAAGCCCAAGTGGAATTCGCTAATTACACTCCCTTTTTTAGTGCTTTTATATTTGGATGTAGAGGTGCATCGATACTAATCCTGTTACCTGGCATCCATCTGATCCCACGCTCACTTACTTATACTTCCTCCATATCATATAGCCAGTATGACGTGATACTATGTGACATAAGCCTAATGTATGGTTTCCATGCTAATACCCAAACGGCACAAAATGACAGTGATTTCGAGGTATTTCTTGATGGATTATAGCACTCAAGTCAAGGCAGACTGCAAACTGTGCTCAGTGTACTGTAGGAAGCGCAGCATCTTGAAAGACTAAATAAAACATTTACTTTGGATTGTTTGACCAAACTGGAGTACCTGGAGGAAACTTCCAAGCACAGGGAGAACATGTAAACTCCACACACACACACACGCAGACATACATATACCTATGGAATCGAAACCTCAACCCTGGAGATGTGAAGCCACAGTGTTGACATGCTGCCACTTTTGTTCAATCCAATTTAGCATCATATAAAATCAGCACGCTAATATTAAAAAAAAAAAAAAAAACTTGCATAGATGCCTAAATGCAACATACACACATACTGTACATGTGGACAAACTTTTTTGCATTTTGTGAAAGATTTAATGAAGATGTAACACTATGGTTCCCAATAATGTCAGCAGGGACGGTAGCAAGAAGTAAAGGGAGCCGCTTTCAGTTTGTTTTTTAAAGCAGCCGGTGCCAAGAGGAATCATAAATTTAGGTTATGTGAGGTTTAATGTCTATTTAATTTATATTTCATGTCTTTTCTAAAAGGCCTCGTGCCCTAAGCCTCCTGGGATAGACTCCAGGTCCCCGCGACCCTGAATGCAGGATAAAGCGGTTTAGAAAATGAGTGAGTGAGTGAGTGTCTTTTCTAAATGTTTTTATATGCATGCATGATTATAGTGTTGGAAATTGGTAATATTGGTAATATTTTTTGGATGCCTGGAATGCATTATGTGCATTTACATTATTTCCTTTGGGAAAATGTGTTTCGCAATACGGAATTTCGCAAGTCAAAGAATTTGAAAATTTGAAAATTTAAGCACACGGATTAAATTTGTATCCTGCTGTAATTTAACTATTAAATGCACCATTTTTTATTAACTCCAAATAATGGCACAAGTGATCATGTTAGGAGGATGTTTGCCAGAGTCTATTTAGCAACTCAAAAGTTATTTAAAAAAATAACAACTGTATAAATTATTGACACGCTGTCCATTCATTCCTGACTATTCATTTATTGCCTGTAATAAATGACATCCTTTTGTGATTAATAGTTGCACTGGTCCATACTGCGATTCTGATTTTCTATCCCGTATCCAGTAAACCATATGCACTCATACCCATATTCTTTTTCATCTTTCTGAAATGAAGAATGTCAGAAAGTCAGGAAAAAGAAGAATATCAGGGACAGCACTTGCCGTGACCTCGCTCTGGCGATTGCAGTATTTGTTTTCTCAAGGCTTTTCACATGAACACAGAACAGATGCAGTAGGCCTGCCAGGAGCAAGTGTGTGTGGGAGTGTGTGACAGACAACAGACTGTTAGATTTGTTCAGCGCTGCTGGTTTGGTGTAATGACTTAGAAACTGGAGGCTGGCCAGAAAATCTTCACCATTTGGTTTTTCTTCGGATGAAACGGTCAGGGCTGCTCTTACATATTGTGATAAGATGCATCATTTGCTACATTTGATGTGCTTTAATTATCCAATTCTCAATTTCTGCTCTATTTTATTCGATTTTGGACGCGGCATATATCTTAAAGTCGGACTGAATAGTGTGTGGCAACGCAGACAGACAGACGGTGTTGGTTCAGCTGCAATAAGATCGCTCAAGCCTTGTCCGACCACAAGCATTTAAAAGATTTAGTTGAACTTTAAAAATATGTATTACTGTATGCATATGGATCTTGTGACCCTTTGAGTCCTGCAGCGAGAGTGAGATTTGAGGCAGCGTGTTACAGTCCAAACAGATTCCCACAGCCTTGAAAACACCACTCTGGGTTTTCACACACACACACACACACACACACACACACACACACACACATATATATACACACAAGAGGATTTTGCACTGCATATCCCGTCTCCAAGTTAAAGAAAGAAAGAAAGAAAAAAAAACACGCTCACGTCTGCAGAGCCGAGCTGAAAGGAGCGCGAGCACACAGGAGGGAATACACGTATTGTTAAAAGAGAGGAGCACCAGCAGGGCTCCATAAATCATGTGTCAGGGTGTGAGTGTATGAGATGATGACCTTGTCATATTTTAATGTCAGTGTAAATTCAACCTGTCCTGGCCTGAGGATGAAAAAAAAAAAAAAAAAAAGAGGCCAGAGACAGGGATGGATAAAGCCAGGCGAGCATAAGAGGAAAGTCATTATGAATTGGCTATGTTTTATATCTGAAGATATTTTCCTGATGTTTTAACTTCGCTTAAACTCTAACCTTTAGCACGTGTGTGTTGGATGCAGATCTTAGTGGCTGGAGCAACGAGGTAGAAAAATACTAGAACAAAACAAATAAAAACTGATCATAGTTCAGCAAACTTTTCCAGACCGAAACGCAGCTTTTCTTGTCATCGCTGTGATGCGACCAATCACATGCTTTTACCGTATGTAAATTAAATAGGTTAAGGGTAGCTCATCAAGATAGAGAAGATTTTTATCTCTAGTCTGATTAACCAACTGCCAAGGCTGATGAAAACAGGATGTTTAAAAATGATTGGACAGGAAAAGGTGCATTGATTCTATAACAGAAGTCAAAAGCAGTAATGTGTCATAAAACCACTTCAAACTCATGGTTGTTATTAATTTCCTTTTTCCTTTCTACAGTATGTGCAATAAATGGGAATTTAGTCATTACTCACATGTTGTTCCTTCTTATTAGTGCAATAGGGAATTTACTGTTTAGTGTTTTTTAAGTAGGTTTATTATTATTATTATTATTATTTTTATTATTATTATTATATAGTTTTTATTATTAATTTTCCCCGTCATTCCATTTTCAAAGTTATTCTAATTCCCCCTGTTTAATTTATTACTTTTATGCAACAACAGTAAACAACTGTAACTAAGAAAGCAAGTTTCTCCTTGGATTAATAAAGTTCTTCGATCTTGAATCTTTAATTGAATAAAAAAGGTAACTGTTGTTAACATCGTCACTTATCTGGACGTTTGTAAGTAACAAATCCTGATGTTTTTACTTTTTAATGTATTTCATAAATGATCCTTAATAAAGCAAATCATTTATCTGACATTGGTGCATTCCTGTATCAAACCTGCTTTAACATTGTATATTTCTTTTTTGGCTTCTAGGAAACATTTCTAGGAACTCCTTGCTGTGATATTCTGTCTGTTATCAGTGGACAGAGGTAAGGTAATCACGCTCCGGGAGCTGAAGCTGTCAAACACGCTGAAGTGTGTAATAAACTCAGGGTGTGTTCACGAGTCAAATAACACACACCGGAACACCTGTCAACAGCAGCCCCGCCCTCACCATGTGACCGAACTAAATAACACAGAGCTGAACCAAGGGTCAAAGGTCAAAAGGATTTATGTACCGACATGACACACACACACACACACACACACACTTGCGTGAAAATTTGGAAGTTGCTCAGACGTCAGTGTTCGAGAGAGACATGAATGAATGAATGATGATGATGATGGTGATTATTATTATTATTACAAATACATTATCATGTATCATTTATGATTAATGTTACATACAAATTAATAATGTATAAATTGTAACATTAACATTCATTTATTAATCAGCGGTGTGCACTTATAGCATGATATAATAATTAAATAATTTAGTTAATTTATCAATACTTTTAAACAATCAAGAGTTGCTGTTTAATAATAATAATCATTGTATGATTATTAATTTGGTGTTATTTATTTATTTATTTATTTATTTATTATAAAATGCATTTATATATTTGTCCCAAAGTGTAAAACCAGTATATTTTTTATTGATTTATATTTTCATAAATCTTCATATCAGGTTATTTGTTTGTGTCTTCATTTTGTTATTGTTATTACACTGTAGATATTTTTTTTATATAATAAAATTGCATTTTTATACTCAATACAGTACAGATATTAAAGAGAGAAAATACTACTATCTTTTGGTAGAAATAGTGCATTAAAAGTATTTGTTTTGAAATCCATGAGCTGAAATGATTCATCTATTTGTGTGTAACACCTAAATGATAAATAAATAAATAAATAAATAAATAAATAAATCTTGTCTTGTCCCAGTTAGCCGGCTAATTAGGTTTCTTAGTTAGCTAGTTAGTTTCTATTAATTTATGTTATTAAGTTATGTTATGTATGTAACACTACGGTATGTATATACTGTAGCACCTTGGTCCTGGAGGAAAGTTTTATTTCACTGTGTATTAAACTGTATATAATTGAAGTGACAATAAAAGCCTACTTGACTTGACTAGAATAAATAAATAAATAAATAAATAAATAATCAATTAAGTGGTTTATTTACGTGCTTATCCTGATGACAGAGTCAATTTTAGCTAAATATGGGACAAATAATTTTTCACTGTTTCACACCCACACACACACACACACCCACACACATCCCAGAACGAAACTGAAAAATATCTCAATAACCTTTTTGCGAAGATAAATCTTTAGAAACTTCTGAAATGGCATTTGATTTGTTTACACCGCGACGTGCAGCCTTACTTACAGTCATTTCTTAGTCACTAACTTAATCCAGAACTGACTCGGTATTTAAGCTCCTTGGTGCGTCACGTGCTTTGTGCTGGAACAGATTTCACCGAACAAACAAGCGTCTCATCACAAGCTTGATTGTATTAATGTAGAAATACTTCACCAAGTTGTTACTCGTCTGAAAACACAATGTACGATTCAACTTTAATTTATAAGACTTCGTCTTCTACCTTGTTTTTTATATTCAGACCTCTACCGCCGCCCCCCTCCCCCGCCCCCATCCCAAATTTTACACCCTTTTTTTTTAGACCGTTACTTACAGCTTGTGAACTACTGCGTGCAGATGAAGCGATAAGAAGCTTGCACTATTTTACTGAACTTTTTCGAACATCCACGCAGCGTTCTCGGTGGAAAAGGTGCCACCGCTTTTCTCGCTTCATCTCCAGTCGTTCCACACAGCAGCTTCCTTATCAGATCTCAAACTGACACCATTAACTTATCTAATAACACATTTCAGGATCAAGTCTATGCATGCGTGTGTGTGTGTGTGTGTGTGTGTGTGTGCGCGTATGATGAACGCTTAGCTACACGGCCGAGCGTAAGCAGGAGGTGGAGAAAAGCAGATAGTGACTCTGAGCGAAGGGAGACGAGCTTCCTGTGCTGTCTGCCGTTGTTTGGTTTTGCTAATAAATGACGCAACCTCCATCCCTCGCTTTTTCTCCTTTTCTTCCTGGACTTTGACATGTGACATAAAGTTGACATGACAAACTGTAAACAACACTTTCATCCCTGTTTCTTGTTTGGGAGAGGAAAGCGGGGCCTTGGAGCTCTTCCTGATCCCTTTCCAACATCAGTAAGGGCCATAAAACCTCTGACAGACTCTCTGAAGAAAGAAAGAAAGAAAGAAAGAAAGAAAGAAAGAGATTCTGTAGCATTGGCACCCATAATTACTGGTTGATTGTTGGGCAAAAAAGCTGAATATATGTCTTATATATATACACTGTATGTTACAAGGGCTGAATATCTATGCTGATTTGAAAGCAACATATTAAACCACACACACACACACACACACACACACACACACACTGGTTTCTTCCAAACACTGCAAATGATTCTATCTTAGCAAATGAAAATGGTTAAGTCTGTCTACACTTTCTATAAATAACGCAACAATATGAAATAAGATCACAACAAAACGATATAAGATTATTAAGCTCAAAAAAATTTGCTATCATAGTTTTATTGACAGATAATTTAACAATTTTTAATAGTAATTTATTTTAAGAAGAAAAAGCTAAATTCTAAGCCCATAGAACAAAACATTTCCCCCTAACATTTGACGACACGTACTGTAGTGTCAAAATAAGTGTATTAATCTTATATTTGTTTTGTTGTAGACTTATTTTAAGAAATTATGAAATAGATATAAATGTAGATTCAAGGACTTTTCACTTCCATAGATGACGTGTGCTGCTGTCTCAAAGTATTTCCTGGTGATTGTTGGTAGATTGTCTGAGTCACTAAAGTGTGTATGTTTCTCTAATGTGATGCAGGACACATCTGATTCGACAAATTGACCTGTTTCTTAAAATGTTCTCAGAACTGGTTTTATACTGGTTTTATAAAAAAAACTTCTAATGCGGTTGTAGATGTACTTAGTACAACGGCATGACCTCGAGTGCGATATTGATTCTACACAACAAAAAAAAAAAAACATTTCGTATGAACAGATTATGATTTGTTTGTTTATTTATCCAGTTATTTTGCTCCACCCACATTTATCCTTCCATGCCTGGCAGCATTACGAGGTCGACCGACAGTTACTGTGACATTGCCAATTTTTAATTCTTACCGGTACTATGTAGCTGAACGATGAGGGCAATAAACCATGGAGGTGGAGGACAGTCCTGAGAAACTTCGGAGAATTACTTTATATTTCCACTTAATCCCATTTAAGAATATCAGTTGTCTTCCGGGTTCTGGGCTTAAATCTCGTGTGTTAGGATGTTCTGTATATAGTGTGGGTTTTGTCAGGTAGCTGCCCTCTCCTCAGTACTGCAGATCGTACACATCTACTTTCACCCACGCTGTGAACGACTGGGACACCGAGTGATACATACAGTATAGTTACAAGTCCCAGTGCTGTTATACACCACTCGTAAAATTCCTTTCATAATCATCAGATGACTCGGACAGATCTTATGATGCATAAGAAATTGGCGAGATCTTCTTCACAGATGCAATTAATGGATGTCAATACATTCTTATTGATGATTCATGTTAAAAAGTTCCAGGTCAGTTCTAGGTCAATAAAAAGACATTGCTTAGTAAATATATATAAAAAAAATAAATATTTTTTGTTTCCCCTCTTAAATGAATCTCCTGCCACAAATATTTGGCCAAATTATTTATCAACTTAATCTGCCAAGAACTCACAAATAAGCAAACAAGAGAGCTGGAGTTTTCACTTCCTTCCATTTTTTCCCATTTTTCTTTCTTTCTTTTTTTTTTTTTTTTTGACATTCACACACAGCAAAGCCCTGCAGCACTTCCTGTAACAGTGAGACACAGGCGGCTGTGACAGCCATTAGCAGAGCTAATTGGAGCGGGAGTGTGAGCATGAGCACTAGGCTAGTCTAATGAGCAGCAGTGGTTGGAGCGAGTGGTGACGGAGGAGGGCTGTCAAACGCACACCGGAGCAGCATGTGCCCCTTCATGTGTCACAGTGCAGGTATGCTCGACTTCCAAATAAACACTGACCCTGAAGTCTGAAAAACACTGAGCAATCATCGCTGCTGAACATCTCTGGCCAAAACAAACAACAAGGAGGTTTTGACTGTGAAACACACGAGCGTGTCACGGACCTGCGGCGGGGGTTCAAACGTTCAACTCCGTCACCAGGAACTGGGTTTAATTTCATCAGAATCATAATATTGCCGTATACTAAAAAAAAAAAATATTGTCTCAATATTACATCATTCTGTATTAATAGAAGGAAAAGAGTTGATGAATAAATAAATATAGAAATAAAGTTTGCTTAAAAATTACAGAACGCAGTCGTGACAATGACGCATATGGGACTGTAATGAGCATTATAACTGGCATGAATAAATGGCAAATATATATGATTTAGTTATATAAAAAAATAATACAGTGATTTATAAAACAGCAAAACAAATATAATAAGAATTTAAAGTTAAATTAAAATGCATTAAGGGCTATATTTAAATATGTTTAAGGCGTGTGTTGTGACAATTATGTATATCTAATTATTCACTTTAAATCGATATTACTTTTTTATTTGGAAATTATTGTTTAAAATCTTTTTTGAGTCACTTTTTAAGTGTATTAATAGTGTAATTTATTAAATATCTTATTTTATATATTTTTATAAAAATACATAGATTTATTGTGTGTGATAAGTTAATAATGTGTAATAAGCAGGAAATTATTAATGAATCAATTAATATTATGTTTAAATATAATATGTAACATATGAAGTGCATTTTTTTTTCTATTTTAATATAAAACATAATAATTATTATAACAGTTCTGACCCGGGATTTTTAAAAATATATTCTGACAGAACAATATGGACTAACTAAACGTGAAAAAGTAAATAAATAAAATAAATCAAGAATAAACGTGAGTCACGGTCTTGATGTGAGTGTGTTATCGCATCACATCTCGCCACTTGGCTTCCTGGCACTCTCTCATTCTCATGAACCAGACTTGAGCGTTCTCTCACCTCAAGGTCACACGGATTGACACGAAAGAGCTGAGGAGTGAAGGGAAGGACATAGAACGTATCGATGTGCCAAACACAACCAGGCCCTTCATCCAGGTGCATTATGGGAAACGGGGTAACCTGAACTTTCCTGGAGGTCTGTAAGTCTTGGATATGTGCCTCTGTATACTTGAAGTGTGCACTTCTGCCGGCTTACATCCTCTGAACAAAATCCAGTTCGAGACGTTTTTATATACTAATCATTTACACACACCGCATCTGGCTTTTTGAAACCTGTAAAACGCTTCGATGAGGGTCTGTGCAAATATGAAATATGATTTAAGAACTTGCCGTTTATTTGTTAAACGGCTGTCGAGAGTAAAAGTTAATATTTTTTCGGGTGGGAGTTGTTTATAGAGGTGAAGTTAAAGCTATAAGAACTATAAAAACACAAAGCACTGCCAGGCCATTTCCTTCCTCCTCCTTTTTTTCATTTCAAATCAGCATTTTTTTTTATTTTATTATAATTTTTTTTTTTTTTGGAAACATGGTTCAAATCAGGACTGTACATTTTTATGCTTATTACCACTTCCCAATTTAAGAAGATCTTTTTTTGGAGTGATCATCAAAGGCTACATGTGCGGAGTATCGTAGCCTCTGGTATTATAATCATCATTAAAATTCTGGTTGGAGCGCGTTTGTTGTCTCTGCCCCGCAATAAAAGTTATTCGGCAATTTAACAACACTTCAGTAGTTATAATTGCTTTCCAGATGTGTCCAACAAACACAACAACATTATTCACAAAGTGGATTTATGATAAGCTGTGAATAGACTCTCAATCCA
>JAQQZS010000037.1:30307690-30318633 GCA_030068045.1 Platyallabes tihoni
ACACAGAGACGGGAATCAAACCCAGACCCTGGAGGTGCAAGGCGACAGTGCTAACCACTACACCACCGTGCCGCCTCTATCTGTATTTTATTGTTTTGTATTTTAAACAAGGCCAATACTTGTATGCTTGCTGGAGTGCTTTTATACTGACAAGATAGTCTGAAACCTCTTTCCTAACAAAACACGTGCAACACACTTAAACCCCATCCAGTTCAGATTGATACGGTATACAGTACATTCCCTGAGGTAGATTCCACTACACGAGTCTGCATGTTTACAAGTTTTCCTTCCATTTTCACATCAACTATAATGCGAGTTATTTTTCTGTGTAACACCCGGTTCCAGGAAAGATCGAAAAGATCTGTGCAAACGAGAAAGCAGGAAAAACAGAAGGATATATTCACTAATCCCCATGACCTGCCAATCCCTTTCTCAAAACATTTGTCTCCTAATCTTTAGACTGCAGACTCTGCCAAAACCATGGCTCGAATAAACATGTCATGTACATTTGAACATGTGTCAAACGAAGGAAATCTCCTGAGAACAGGAAGGAAGTTTTGAAGAAGAGTACATTTCATTATTCTTTTCAGTTTTTTTTTTTTAACTCATCTGGTTTCAAACTGTACTCTTTATTATTTAATTAACCAAGTTATTTAGTCTGTACAGGCAAAAAAAAAAAAAAGGATGCTAGCCCTTTCGATCAATCCAGTGTAGTACTAAATGTAAGTCAGACCATAAGGGGAACAAAAAGGCATTACATAACCCAAGCCAGGCTGTCGACTCTTGTCCATCTCCAAAGCCACTGTTTGCTCTAACCCATCAGCCTGTAATGCATTAGTCATGCATTAGCCTATTTCACAGCTGTGTAAGAGCGGTACAACAACAAGATATAGTGGTAACATTTTCCATGAAGTCAAGAATGACCAAAATAAATAAATTAATAAATGAAAAGTTGTGCATAAAAAAAAAATATATATATATAAATAAATAAATATTCCCACGCCCAGATATTTAACCCTCTCAAGGCAGACGTTGCTGATTTGCAACAGTTACCTAACTAACTACCTTATTACCCCAGATACATATTTTGAGTTTTTTTTTTTTTTTTTGATAATTTTCCCCAAATATAAGATTTTTCCTGTTACTAAAACTTAATTTGAGCCTGAAAGGGTTAAGTATAAAAAAGTTTGTCTTTCTTCTTGATGGTTGTCAGCCTTAATTGGTCAATCATGTGATTCACAATCAATATAGTGATCCGAATCATTTTGGAAATCACTTGTATTTGAGAAATGGCCTCCCAGTTTTCTGTTAGGTTTCGCAGTTTCACAGTTTTACTTGAATTGTTTCAATTTAAAAAAAAAAAAAAGTTAAATAGTTGATCCTGTCCGGTATAGGATTCTACAGGAACTTTATAGGTTTCTACACAGATGCTTCCTAAATAACTGAGTCCCCACCCAGGACTGATTCTGGGCTCATTTGGAAACAGATTTCGTATCTGATTGAGCAGTTCCATATGTCACCGTTGTGCACCCAGGTTTGCAAAATATTAGGCAGACCACCATTTCCAAGACGACAAGGAATTGGTTCTCTAGACTGGTCAGGATGTCAAATGTGGCATTTATACTTCATGGTTGTCAGGGGAAATTGTCCAAAATTTGCTCATAATATAAAAAAAAATGGCAAAATCACTTTCATTTAATCAAACTGACATTGCGTCATTAATAAACTGACTTGCTGCTCTATTTTGTCATTTAATTAAATTTTTATCATTTTATTTTATTTTACTCCATGTTTTTTTTTTCCTTAATCCAGGACAGCGATATGATTAAATGAAGCAGTGATTGTGAGCATGATGATGTGGGTCATATTAAGGAAGGAAATGATTTAGAGAAGGATTTTTTTTAAAACTTATTTTAAATACCACTTGCCGTCCCTCTCAGGGTCATGGCTTGAACTCTATTGTGTCAGGATGTAAATACGTATAAACTTATCATGCTGGGAGCAGATGGGATGCCCTTTTTTCATGTTACTTCCACATTGAGACCAAACAGGACACGTAAAACATGTCTATCACTTCCTTCTTTGTGGTTATTTTGCATTTCGTGTTGTGAAATAAGTTAAAAGAGCAAGTTTTAAAAAAACGGAGACTGTTTTGCCTCTATAAAAGCTATTTCATAAAATTTACATGGTGACTAGAAATATAAAACTGCTACATGACTTAAATAAGTATTTGTGACAAAAGGGTTATATATGCAAAATTAAACAAACCAACAATGCAACAAAAACAGGTGGCTGAAAACATCCTCCTCAGCTGATTCACAGGATTCACTGGTTAGAAATAGAGCTAATGGAGAAAGGAAGCAAACTTGTGTGTAGGTATCATAAAACTCACCTGAGAACAGTGAACCAAACCGAAATGAATTGTTAGCTAATTTTGTTAAATGTTTGTGTTGCCTTTTTGTTTATTCTAACAATCAAATTGTAATTAAATTTTAGTTCTTCTGGCATTCAGCTTCGTCCTTTGGCTCAGATCTACAAATAAGCCCCAGCACCCAGCCTGTACAGTATGATTCACACCTGAGTCAAAGTTTTTCGAGTGTACAATGGAGCAGACGCAAACAACCTTTTGGCACTGAAAGTGTTGCAAAAGCGAAATGAAATTTGGGAAACAGCATGGGGTTAAGCAAAGTTTAAGAAAATTATTCAGTCCCAAAGTGACTTCTCTCTGAGGAGTAGGATTGAAATTCCAACTATACGTGACATTTTTCATTAGAATGAAATTTGGCACACATAATTCGAGCAGATTAGATGGCAGAGAACGGGAAATTTAATGATTCAATGCAACTCTTTGAGGTTTACTATAAGGAAAAAGACCTACTGCAGTAACTGGCAAAGTTGGATGGATGGATGGATGGATGGATGGATGGATAGATAGATAGATAGATAGATAGATACTGATTCATCATTTTTGGTTTGGCTGTATGTACGATCCGAGAAAGTCAGATCAATACACAAATTCTGGCAAAGCGCCCGCTCCTCATTTATGCTCCAGTGTTTAATTGGCCTGGCTGATTTTAACCCTCAAACGCTGTTAAGAAACAAAAAATCACACCACCATTTGTCCAGCTTTCCCCAAAATAATGATTCCCATGGGTGAAAGAAAGTATAGAAAATTAATACTTAAGTGAAAATGCGGAGTGAAACTGTTTTGTTGCTAATTAGAGGTTTTGAATACTGTTTCCCACTGCGCTGCTGAATTCTGCATTCGGCTTGGTCGGAGCTGATTAAGTTCCTACAGCTGCACCCCTGACAGCAGCTCAGTAACTTATTCATAGGAGCTTACATGTTGGACATTGTTGATAGGGTGAAGTTTTCTGTAACAAAATGTTTAAGGAAGGAGTCTCCAGTGTCAGTTCAGACATAAAGCTTTAAGTCTTTGGATATCTTTAGGACAGAGGTGTTTATGTTTTATGCTGTTTTCTGTAACATGGTGGACATGGTGTGATTTACTTTGTTTTTTTATCTTAACTTTACTGAAAAGGAGAGAAAGAGGAATGGTGAAGGAATGACTGTTTGTAGCTGCGGATGGGAACTAACTTGTCTCATAGAATTTCACTAAACATAACTATGAATGAATATGTTGTCATTTTTGATGCAAACATTTCTATAACTTTTTGTTATAATGGGGAGACAATACTTTGAGTCATGCTGTTAGGGGAAACTAATCAACTTTGGTGAGGGAACACTAACTCAGCTTCTTTGTTGATTGATGCTTTTTTTGCTTAACATGCACAGATTAGTATATGGAGAAGAATGAATTGTTAAAATCAGAAAAAATGTAAAATGAAAAATGTTGGATTATTTTACCCCAAACATATAACTTGATGGTATTCATTCTTAATTACCCCATCAAACTGAGTCATGTTTCCACTACGTCAGTGGAATTCTGGCTTGTGCTATGACCATACTGTAGGTAAGTCCATGCCACATCATATTAGACTGAATTAACTTCATATTAGGTTCTTCAGGTTCTCACCATGTTTATGACACACATGCAGCAGGTTACCAGCGCGTCAATGTCAGGTTTAGAGAATTAAAATAAATACTGGATCCAATTCTTCACACCATCTCTTTGGGATGAAAAGCACTGCTTATGTTATAGTATTTATACCAACATAGTAAGCGTGTGATAAGAGCTTGGTTAAACAATGGCTCTTTACCCAGGTTTGCTTTTATATGTCTGATGGGTGCATGATCATGAGTTTGACAGGAATTTGGTGCCAACATGATGGACGTATTGAGAACCTGACAGGGAACAATGCTATGAAGTAGTATGAACTTTTTAAATGCACATTTTTTTCCATCCATACAGCGTTCCTCTATTTTTTTAGGATGCTGTTGGAAATTCATGGTCTTCGTCAAAGTGTGATGGGGAACTTATACTTTTAGTCCTCATTACATAAGCTGGTACTTAAGTACATTCCAGCTGTGATGGTGATTCCTCATCACGAGTTCTTCAGTTTAGAAATGAGAAAGAAAATAAACAAAAAACACACTATCATGAGTGCGTAAAAACTGAAACATAGTGAAAGGTAAGACTTTAAACAGTTTAAGACAAGCGCCCTCTTTTTCGCTCTAATTGAAATCCTTAGTACCTTAGAGTCCTTGTATCTACATGACAGCATGCAGATTTCTATACACGCTAAATTTACACTATGTACACAACCACGCTCTGTATTGTCCTCTTAGTTTTGTCTTCTCTTCATCCGTGTCCTCAGATGTCTAGCTCTTGGTCCGTGCTGAAGTGTTAGGATGTTAATGTGATGATGCAGGTCCTTATCATGGGTTTGTCTATGAATTTTAACCATTTCATATCAGCACATCCATGAGTCCTTTTGAAGACAGAACATTTAATATGTTTGTTGATTCCTTGTCACATGTGAAGCTCCATGCCTCGATTCGCGCTCCAGTATTGCTCTCATGTACATTTTATGTTTTACGATGCTGCCTGATCTGAATGCTTTACTGCTTTAACATTCCCCATGAAATACTGGTGGCTGTTTGCGTTAAACATCTTTAAATGTAAGAAAATATTGTCATAAAAACTCACTTTTAGAGATTCACTTTTATGATGATTATCTAAGTCATTCCACATCAAAATTATGATTATTGATCAGCAACTGTTTATGTAAATTCAATCGTTTAATTGGTCAGGTGTATGTTTTTGCAGGGTTTGTTGACATCTGTATGTTATTGACATGACTTTAACACAGAACTTTCATTACTAACAAAATTTCAACAGTTCAGGCAGCATAGCATCGCCACTACCTGATCCGCACCTCTTACCTAAATTGCAGAGGCAAGGGCTTGCAGATCAGATAGCTTATATACTGAATGCTTGCACATGTTCTTCAAGTCAGTAGAGTTCCCACAGTTGATGAATCGAAGCCCATGGAGATGAGCATGTCCAGCATGAATGATCTCATACTGTTCCATCCTCTGCTCAGCAAATTAGAGACATGATGGTGGAAGAAACTGGCAGAACTTGTTTTCAGAGTCGATTCTTTGAGTTTAACACCCAAGTCTTAGTGTTGTTGGAGAGAAGATAAGTTGAAATGTGACGATTTCGCTTTCAAATCCTTTCCTGCTCCTTCAGGACTACATCTGGAGTATACCGCAATCCCATTGTAATCAGCATTGTGATCCATGAGATCTGTATTTTTATTTATTTATGTATTTGTATTTTTTTGCAAAAGCGCCCCAAATTTCAGTTTACTATAAGGAAAACTTAAAACAGATTTTAAAAATATATCTTAGATTTAATCAAAAAAGATCTACGAGGACTCGACTAGTCATTGTCCATGCTCTTGTACATAACAGTTTCTTTACAAGTATATATAATGTATATATATATATATAAATATATATATATATATATATATATATATATATCGAAGGAATACTGTCTATATGAAAATAAAAACCGGCGCTAATTACAATGGCATATGACCGACATCATTAGCGACGCCTCTATCGGAAGACAGTCGTGCTAATTACAATAATGTGCGTTTTATTTATTTATTTTTTCACCCGAACAGAAAATATAACCTCCAGCATCTTCCTTGAGTCGCGCTTTCTTTGCTGATAGAAAAAAAGAAGCCGTAGGTGTAATAAAGAAGGAGGGAAGCCTGGAGGTAGAACAAGGCATCAAAGAGTAGAGCCGTAGGTGAAGGAAGAGAAGGAGGAGCATCTACACGGGTGAAGTTGTGCTTTTTCGGGAAGCCCTGGGCCACGAGTCTCACCGCTCACCACTCAGGTCGCCATCATATCTGCAACATAAGATGAAAAGAAAGGGAGAAGAAGAAGAGTTGAGTTTTCAGGAAGACGAAAACAGAGGCAGTAAAGAAGCGTGACTCAGTCCAGTGCTCACCAGGAAACTTTTGTGAAGGCCATGATGGCCTGGTCGTATGTGAGGGGACTTTCTTGGCGGGTTTTAATGAGACTTGGTGATGATGAAGAGTGAGTCATCTCTGTCCGAGGGTGGTTTCTTACTTCCCTGGGCTTTGAAAAGATGACCACCCGGTGTAATGGATCGAGCTTGTCAAATACACACAAATCAGGAGTGAGAGAAGTTCTGGGTGTGAAAATCTACATCTATAACACCGAAGAATGTTCACCGTGCCGTGGTACCAAACATTTCCACGGTTTTGAACTTGATTTGGAGTTTGGAGTTTGGAGTTACAGTATAACCCAAACCTGTAAACTGTTCTTAGTACCGTTTAATTATATGGTGAATGGTGGCTTTATGTTGATGTTTATTTTTCGTGTCATTCATGTTGCTTGTACTTGTGTACAGTATTTTGCCTCTAATGGACATGAACTTATTGTTAGTGTTATTTACTGGACATTTACATTTAGGCAGACGCCCTTATCCTTTACATGTTTAAAAACAGCACTAATTAGTTTATATTTACATTGTTTGCTCGATTTACATTGCATTCTCGGGTTAGATTAGTGAAGCTGGCTAACCCTACTAGCTACATACTTGTCACCAATGACAAGTATTTAGCTACAGTACTTTTCTTTGTTAATGTTTCTATATAGGTTTAATCATTGGTCATGTAAGACAGGATTAACTGAATCCATGTTTAACGAATGTGTTTCACAGTAAATAGGATCTAATTTCAGGAAGAGTGTATGTTGTGAGAAATGTGATCCTGCAAGATACTTAGGGTTGAGTCGTGGAATCATTTAGCGCAATCGCTTGAATTAAAATTGGACTCATTGAATTAAATCATTTATAATAGAGAAAATCTTATTGTTGTTTGTTCCTTAAAACATGAATTTCTTTATGGATGGTCGACTGTCATGTTAGAGTTTTGTACTTATTTAAAGATTAATTCAGACTGTACAAGTACACAATAAATAAGAAGAATATTCATAAAAATAATGAGTGATACCATTATCATCTTGGCCTTGCATCTATCTATAAAAATCATTTTTGAAAATTGTTTTGTGCAGCCTGTACTGTTAGTATGCTAATTAGGCCCAACCTCCCTTCCATGGCACTGAAATCATGTGACCTGAGACCTCATTATAATTTTCTTCAAAACAACCATCATGATGGACACTCACTCACTCACTCACTCACTCATCTTCTATACCGCTTTATCCTGTATTCTGGATCACGGGGACCTGAAGCCTATCCCAGGAGTCTTAGGGCACAAGGTGGGGTACACCCTGGACAAGGTACCAATCCATCGCAGGGCCCACACACATACACACTCATTCACACACTACGGGCAATTTGGGAATGGCAATTAGCCTAGCCTGCATGTCTTTGGTCTGGACCCATCAAGCACAAGAAAACATGCAAACTCCATGCACACAGAGACGGGAATCGAACCCGGACCCTGGAGGTGCAAACCACTACACCACCGTGCCGCCATCATGATGGACACAACTCGCAAGAAAATACAGAAGCTTGTAGCTTCTCTTGTTTGGGTGTTCCGGCATCTTATTTGTCATGTGACTGTTGCATTTTCATACTCATTAATACTCATTGGTGTCTTCCAAAGAAGGTCATGTACAGTACACACGGTCTGTGTTCAATTATTTTATGTTTATACTTTACAGTATGTTTATAATGTTTATACAACACATTGTATTTGTGACATGATTTCAATTTTACTCTTAATTTTAACACACATTCTTAGCCGTTGCAATATAAAGTTTGAAAACCATGTATAGTCTGTGTCAATTTTTAATAGAAAGTTTTAGTAAAAGCACTGAATGCGAGCCGTAAGTTCTCTACAAGCACGTTTGCTAATGCATATTTATAATAATAATAATAATAATAATAATAATAATAATAATAACGTGTACAGTAATCTCCATGACCAGATCAGCTGTGTATTGAAGATTAGCTCAAGGATACGAGGTCTGACTGAATTTAGATTTTTGAAAGATGTGGAATTGCTCTGTTTTTTAACTGAATGTTTTGCCCATTTAATCACCTGCCCAAGGTCGTGGCACCAAAACTGTTTTGACTTCTGCTTTCAATTAATTAAGAGTTAAGTAATGACGGCTGGTTGAGGTTTTACAACCACTCGGTTACTCATAAAGTTAAACTCCATAGATAATATTTTGATCAGATTATGTTCTAGTAGCATGTAATTGGTGTTTCACTGTAAGTTGGGATTTGTTTTCTGTGTTAAAAAATATATATATATATATATATATATATATAACAATCTTAAGTAATGACTAATAGAAGATTAAATTCTTGAGTAGTTTAAAGCACTCGAATTCATTCAGACCACAACAGTGTTCTTGAGTGAAGGTGTTCTCTTAGTGACACATGAAATTCCGGGCAGCAATCTGTGTTCTAATAAATGGGGGGCAGTTTGCTGAACTCTTTCTGCTCAGGTTCTCATTCCTACCCCACAGATCAGACACGTGTGGATGATTCATGCAGCTCGGTACACATCTTCTCATGGGTGGTCTGTTACACAAAAAGACTTCCTTCTGCCCGGCATCTACAGTTACTGCTACGTGAAAACGTATGTGAGAAAGAAAAAAAAAGAAAGAAAATTGTCAATTGAATCAATCGAACCCCCACCTACACACACACACACACACACACACACACACACACACTCATACAGATTTGCTAACATCCCCAGTCTCAATAATTTAGCTCTGTAACACAGGAAGTCGTGCCTGCTACAGTATACAGTATATGTCAAATACAGATCAACTCTCCGTGATGATGCCACACACCACGGTCCCGTTCGGTAACCGCCTACTTTAAAAGCAATCATACTGTTTTAAAAGGACCAGCGTTCATACAGTATGGACACTGGAGGTTTTTTTCAGAGGGATAAGCTGTAGCATTACATAAACAAACTTTCATGTTCTATAAATATTTTTAAATAACCATCATTTGCTTCACAAAGATAATAAATAGATAATAAATAGTTAGTAAATTGTCGGCAGGATTGATTGATTTATGAAAATCAGTTCAGAAAATCTTGTTGTAAATATGACCACTAATGTGAGTGTCAAGTCGATCAGCTTTAAATTGTGCAATCAGGTAATGTCACGAGACAGACAGTGCTGTTGTGATAAATATCAGCATGGCTGAAGTATTGAAGAAATTCTGCACAACAGCACGACCTTGAGTGTGATATTGCCTCATCCTTGAAAATTGAAGAATAAGTTGTTGCACTATTCGCATGTTACAGGAACGCGGCTGGGAGTTATCGCCACATCCCCCGTACAGTCCTGACCTCGGTCCAAACCACTTCCACATGTTTGGGACATTAATGGAGTTCCTGGGAGGCCGGCGTTTCAGACAGGCAGTCTTGATCATGGCTCCAGAGTACTGAGAAAACGTTCTAGCTTGATGGTGTCCAAGCACTAGTGAAACACTGGGATAAGTGTATTAGTGTAGACCTGCAAAAGCACATTTACATACAGTACAGGTTGATTAGAAAGTTTATAATGTTTCTTTTAAAATATTACAGATTAATCTTGGTTAGAATCAAAATTATTTCTAACTGTAAATGTTCTGCTTAAAATGTTGCCTAGGATACATTTTGAAATTAGAAAAGTAATGTACTTTGATACTAAAAAAATTTCGTTGCATTCAGTGTGTGAGAATGAACTTCACTGCGTGTGTGAGAGAGAGAGAAATGACTTTATCTGTCATTTCATAAGTGTTTACAAAAGCCCCTTTGATTTTTTTTAATGTGACCTGATATAACACTCATGTTGTGTGTGTGTGTGTGTGTGTGTGTGTGTGCGTGGTAGATTATGTATATCAGTGGCGAGAAGGACCCAACACCTGACTGTCCTCGGTGGCTTACCACACATTCAGCTGTGGCCGAGCTGCATGACAGAGTTCATTTAAAACACACGGTTCGAGAGGAGAGCATGCTAACGTTAGCACATTGAGTCGACTCCTGGTCAAGATAGAACAAAAACAGAAACAGATGTACTGAACTGATGAGCGTCGGCGTCTTTATCTCTGTAACACTTTGTTTTTCTTTGCGTGTACTGAAAGATAATTCAGTAATAATGCGCTCTGATGGCTGATTAGTCACTGCAGATTAACGCAGATAAATCCGGGGACGTCTAGCAGTGATTTCTGGAAATGAACCAAAAATCAAGAAGCATTTCTTTTAAGAGATTATCAATATATTTCACTGATGTACTAACCTTGTTGATTATGCTGTGTAAGGTGTCGAGTTAACAAACACACAACCTGGCTGCTTAAACACACGACCGCCACAAGACCGTCTCATAGCGCAGTGATCATAGAGCAATTTAAACATCCTTAAGGCCTGACTCTGATGTTCTGTAAATACAGTGGAACCTCGGATTACGAGTAACGCGGTTTGCGAGTGTTCCGCAAGACGAGCAAAGATTTTTAATACATT
>JAQQZS010000037.1:30343181-30356377 GCA_030068045.1 Platyallabes tihoni
CAAATAGTAATCAGTGACGGTTTTCAATATATTAATCTTCCTATTTTATTAATTTATTTATTTTTTCTCTTATGTCAGCTTCATATATATATATATATAAGTGAATAGGTGGCGGGTGAGCTGCTGGTGTGAGGGTGATCCTCGTGCTCTCTTACGTGAAGGTGAGGTTTTCTCACGAGAGATGACAGGTGTGAAATTACCCCTGGAAGCTCGGCTAACACCCCAACCCCCCACCCGAACCCCCTCCCCCCCAAGTTCCCCTCATTCATTTTCATACCCAATCCAACATGCAGTCGTTTCGTAAAACTCTGTCTCACACAATCTCAGTGCCCAGATCCAGCGTCAGGCCTGTCAGACACAGACCAGCTTCACCCCCTAAAATTACATCTAGTCATGAAGACTTTCTCTCCCTCTCTTTCTCAGCTTTCGAAATTTCATTATTTTTTGACAGATTTCATATTTTTTTACGTTTTATTTTTTCCATTTCACACATATCACATTTCACATGAAAATAAAATTTTTGGTTTGTTTAATTTTCTGTTATTTTATTGCTTCCTACTTTCTAATTTCACAACTTCACAGTGTTTACTTATTTATTTATTTATTACTTTATTCAACAGGAAGTGATTTTGAACATGTTTAAAGTATTCAATATTTACTTTTTTAGTTTGTTTGTTTAAAAACACCCATTACACCCATTGTCACTATAGTATTATTTCTAAATTATAATATTAAAAAATATTAAAAATCGCACCAAATTTTTTTGCAGAAATATATATTTTTTAATATATGCATATATAAATTAAATTTTGCATTAAATTTTATATTTAAAGATTTATTTTTTTATAATTTAGTTTATTAAATGTTTTCATTTAATTGTAAATAATCTTTAAAAAAATATATTATTTTAAAATATTTACAATGTTTGGCTCAATTACATGGTTAATGGAGGATTCACCTAGACAGGGTAAATTATGTTAAAATGCTGTTTTTGACTATAGTTTAGTATTTAATACTGTAATTCCCTACTATAATATAGGGAAGTGTGGATCATTTTAGTGACTCGGTTCTTTGAATCTCGTTCATCAAAATAAATGAATCTTTTATTGAGTCATTTAGTTCATTTTTTTTCTTTTGATCAGGAATAAAATAAAATGTTACATTTTCAATAAACAGACCCCCAACACATCTGCATACACAAATTTGGTCTACAGTTCCAGTAATGAAAATATTAGAATGCAGCTAAGGACATATTATAATAAACAGAATGAGTAGCTCACCTCTCATATCTTCTAGTCCGAGTCGTTCGTTCTTTTTTCACTTGACCCCCATAGACTCTATGCAGTGCAATATTATTGTATAGCGTCTACGGAAAACATGTGACAAAAGAACGAATGATTCGGACTAGAAGACACATGAGATGAACTACTCATTTCTGTTTCCTGTACATAACATACTGAGGGTTTGCGATGCTTTGCGCATGCGCGCCCAGTAGAAGATGAAGCAATCACTCTCTGAGACTACTCGTTCTTCTGAGTCACGTTAAAGACTCGTTCAAAAACAACAAATCGTTCATGAACGACCCATCATTACTATAATCGCAGAAAGCAGAAGAGGAACTACCAGACCCCTGTCATCTATGGGACACCAGTGGAGAGAGTAGATAGCTCCCGGTGCCTTGGTGTTCACATCACGCAGGACCCGTCATGTTTCTCGCAGTACCTCTACCATCTTAGATGCCTGGAAGACTTAAGACGGCCGTCCAAGATGCTAAGGAACTTTTACTCCTGCACCACAGAGGTCATCCTGATGAGAAACATCACAACCTGGTTAGGGAACAGCACCATGCAGGACAGACGAGCTCTACAAACGAGTGTGAGCTGAGCGCATCATCTGCACTGAGCTCCCTGACCTGCTGTCAGTTGTATAAGCATTTCACTCTGAATGGTTGTGTACATGAGAAATAAAATTATCACTAAAAATAATTTAAGTGCTGATTCACTCATTTGTACCAGTGCGTATTTTAACCCCTTACAGAAACCAGTAAGATCACAGCACAGCCCAGTTAAAGGCTCGAGCTGTAAGCCTGAAGCTCAGTGCTGTTTGTGTTAACTGGATTCTGCACCATGTGCTCTTTCCTGTCAAAGCTGACAGCGAGGGCAGTTGTAGGGGGCAAAGAGCACAGATTTCATCTCCTTCATTCTCGTCCCAGTCCCTTTTTTTATTCGGAAAGTGTTGTATGTCAGTGCTAATGGAAATCAAGCTGGAGTTTAGCTTCAGCAGCCTATGACGGCATGCACGCTAACACCCCAGTGTGTGATGTCACACCACTCTGGCCTAGAGAAGCCTCGTTCAGACAAGAAAAAAAGAAAGGAAAAAAGAAAGAATAAAAGAGAAAGAAAGAAAGAAAGAAAGAAAGAAGAAAAACGATGTGTAAAGGGAGAAGAAAAGGAAAAGACAGAAGAAAGAAAGAAGGAAAGAAGGAAATGTGGAAAGAAAGAAAGAAAGAAAGAAATCACTAAAGTTAAACCAATGATTCTGCCTAAAGGTACAGTACTATGAACATGGCAGATTATTCTAGAACAAACAAACAAATGAAATTATGCCCAAAAGGTAAATTTAAATTATTTTAGATTATAAAGGGGAAGTAAAGAAAGAAAGAAAGAAAGAAAGAAAGAAAGAAAGAAAGAAAGTGTGGTGAGGAGGTGCAGCTTCTAGTTGGGATAAATTCATGTTACTGGCACTGAAACATGGGCTCAATGAGTAGATTCATACACATACATGTACACACATGTATACACACACACACACACACACACATGTATACACACACACACACACACACACACACACACACACACACACAAAGCAAGCAGAGTTGCATGGCAACCAGAGACTGAGGGAATGCAGTCACAACATGAAGCAGGTTTCTCTTCAGTCGATCCTTCAGCGTGACATTCTGTGACATTTAAGATGTCGTTAAAGGTGTGAGTACGAGGGCCGGCCTGAGCCGTGTGTCTGCTGTCACACACGCTATGAAATAAAACACAAGAAAAACAAACGAAGGAAATACAGCTCACACAGTTCTCACACACACAGACACACACACACACACACACACACACCGCTCGCCCCCTCTCTCTTCTGCCTCTGACTCTGTATTATACAGACCTTTACTGTACAGCACTGTACGTATTCATCAAATGAAATATGGCCCGTGTAAAAAGCCTGGCCCGTACACGTCCCGGATTTATTTCACTGTATTTACACTCGCGCTTGCTCAGGATTTAATGCTGCTTGCTGTTGGAACACTTCACTAAAAGCCACTGACCTCATGGACTAAAGGTGACGTGCCAAGAGAAACCCTGTGCTTAGATAAGATCCTCTGCTTTTCATGCCATCTTCTCTCCACTTGAGAAAAGCAGTTCTTCCAGAAGAGCTCGCGATCTGGCTCGTCCCGGCGCCGCTGACAGCTAGCGCCCTGCGTTACAGTTAGTGCTAAGCTAGCCTGCATCACCGGGTATCCGGACCCCTGCTGAACAGCAGTCAATGTTTGTTTTGGACAGCACCGCGTTGAGGAGAGCAGCGATTAGCCTCTGTTAGAGCAGCAAGACGCCGTGTTACAAAAGCTCCCCTGCTGAGAGAGCTGTCAGGTCCAACAGCGAGCGCGAGAGAGAGAGAGAGAGAGAGAGAGAGAGAGGTGCTGGTGGTGGTGGTGGTTATCATTTCTGATTCTGAGCTGCAGTTACAGAAAAGGAACGTTTCAGTCTTGAGATTTCAGCCGTTCATTTCAGTACACAGAACATTGAGAAAGAAAGAAAGAAAGAAAGAAAGAAAGAAAGAAAGAAAGATCAGGGAAAAGGAAAATGAAAAGAAGGCATGAAAGGAGAAGGCAAGCAAGCCAGAAAGAAAGATATAAAGAAGGAAAGAAAAGAGGTGAATGAGAATATGGCAGGAAATTAAGAGAGAAAATAAAAAAGAAAGAAAGAATGAAAGAAAAAAGGAAAGAAAGAAAGAATGAAAGAATAAAAAAAGAATGAAAGAAATTGGGAAAGATGAGGATAAGCAGGAAAAAGAAAAAAAGAAGACAAGGGGTAAGGGAAATGAAAAGAGAGGGAAGAGAAGGCAAGCAAGCCAGGAAGAAAGATAAAAAGAAGGAAAGAAAAAAATAGAATGAGAATATAGCAGAAAATTAAGAGGGGAAGAAAAAAATAAGAAAGAAAGAAAGAATAAAAAAGAATGAAGAATGAAAAAACATGTGGAAAGGTGAGAATAAGCAGGAAAGAAAGAAAGAAAGAAAGAAAGAAAGAAAGAACAGGGGAAAATAAGAAGATAAGGAGGGAAAGAGAAATAAATACAAAAAATAATAAATGAAGAAAAAAAGAAGGAAAATGAGAAGGAGAAAATAGAAAGAAAGAAAGAAAGAAAGAAATTTTTATACTTAAAAAATTATAGAAATAAAAAAGACAGTATAATTGATGTGTGTGAGAGCACTTGTATCTTTCCTGATGCAAAGCCAAAAAAATCAAACAAACCAAAAAAAGCCCTTTCATTCATTAGTCAGAAATAAAAAAAAAGTGTTTGTGTGTAGACATTATAAAAATCACCCAAGCGTGGAGAAAATGGAGGTGGCACTAAATAAATTATGTAAATACAGTAAGTGGATTATTTTCTCATTTTGCTGGTGCAGAACTCTTGGCACCGCTGTGGCACTACAGCTCTGTCCTTTGGCTCAGCTCAGGAGCTCTGCGACTACAGTATATCACTGAGAGAGAGAGTGTGTGTGTGTGTGTGTGTGTGTGTGTGTATGTGTGTGTTTTCTCTCTAGGGTTCACTCGTGATCGTGAGTCGTGAGTGTTGAGGATGAGGAACCTTAAGAGCACGATAGTTTATTGGCTAACCGCTCGTCTAACGCTGACCTTTTAGAGCTTTCTATGATAAAGCCGTGCACTCGCGTGAGACGAGCACCTTTTTTTTTTCTTTTTTTTTTTTTAGCATTGCAAACCAACCTGAAATCTTGAGTCATTTGTTCAAACCATGTTACAAGCATCTTCACACGAGAGTGGAACATTTATCACAATACGGAGGCCCTGTGTTCCCTTTTCAAAAAACCTGAACCGTCTGCTTTTTCTCAGAACAGGAAACCCCAGACGCGTACGGCTTTCTCTGTAGTATGTATACATGTAGTCCCCTTTGTACTAGGGTATGATGAGGAGAGTAAAAAAGAGAGAGAGAGAGAGAGAGACAGAAGAGGAGAAGAGGGAGAGAGAGAGAGATAGAGGGGGAAAGAGAGAGCAGGTACAGTATAAGTCTTATGATGGATTTTAAAAAGAATGTGACAGCTGGTGGTTTGGGGGTTTTTAAGAGGCAGCAGATCTACTCTCCCGGGTGACTGCATCTCTATTCAGCCCTCCATTTATCACCATCACGTCCCCAGCTGTGGCGGGAGGCGGGTACGTGGGTATGTGCCACCGCAGTCCTTACACACCATCGCACAAATCAATTGCTGCCAGCACCTCTTCAGTGCGTAATCCATCCTCCACCAAGCATGCACGGATCTGTGGAGTCACCGCTCCGATCAAACACCTGGATTCATCCGAGAGACTCCCGACACATCTCGCGCGTGTTCCCTCTGAGCTTGAAGGACAAATGCTGGGTCAAATTTTGCCACCCTGATGTTTTTTTAAATCTAAAACATTGGAGGACTCGAGTCATCACTTCTTTACTAATACAGTAAGAGTACGACTGGGACGTTTCAGTGAGTTAAGCGATGTTTAAACGCTTAGTTGTTTTTTCTGTAGTTTGAGGACGCCGTGATCTCACGCAAAAGCTTTAAAATCCTCTAATATTCCATACGGCACGGTTTTGTGCACCATCATTAATCCACTCCAATATAAATAAATACAAGCATTGTTACCCTCCATTTTAACTAAAGGCCTCAGCAGAAGATTCCAGCTGGCCTCTATGAAAATTATGACATAATTACAAGGCTAATTCATCAACCTTTTATAAAAGTTTTGTGCGAATGTTTGTGAAAGCCAAACTGTACTATGGAAAGTAAAGTGCAGAGATATAAATTATCAATCACAGTAAACGCTGAAAAACAAAAGTTGAAGTTGAATTTTGGCTCACTATTAAGCCAGAAATCTATAACAGAACTATTCCAGATATCAGATGATATAATTTGAAGTCCCATAAGAAACTTTACCGTAGTATAGGTACCGTAGTATAGGTACTGATGGTTCCTGCATGATGGTATATCGCACCACTTTATACCACTATCATGGTATTTAATTGTTGGCATACAGTAGTCTATCATGGTACGTACTTTGATACAACTGTCCATGTACTATAGTCTGGTACATGTTACTACTATGTACTGTTGAATGGTTCTATGGAACACATACAAGGTTACTGTTATACATGTTTATGTACCATAATGTCAGCGCAGTGGGGTAGTGGTTGGAACTGTCACCTTCCACCTCCAGGGTCAGGGTTCGTTTCCTGCCTCAGGGTCTGTGTTTGAGGATCAACAAATCCTCCGCATGCTTGCTGGGTTTCCTCTAGGTACTCCGGTTTCCTCCCACAGTCCCAAAATTTGCAGATTTAGATAATTGCCCGTAGCGTATGAATGAGTGTGTGAATGTTGACTGGAGGTTCTACCACGGTGATAAAAATGGAAATAAATGCAATGGTAATCACCACTGGCCTCCCTAGTCACTAGCACAGGTTCCTAGGTGGATGGATGGATGAATGGATGTACCATGATTGGAATACGTTGGACTATGTATTGGGAGGCCCCTGGTTCAAAACCCACCCCCACCAAGACCCTTAACTCTCAACTGCTCAGATGGTATTTATTGGGTACCACAGTGGCTAATCAGCAGGTATCTAATGTGGTGCTGCTAGAAGTACTATACTATACCAGAAGTATGTACTAACTGCTGATCTTTGGTAGCCACTGTAGTACCCAGTAAGTACCATGGTATTGTTCAAGGTATTGTGGTATACACCATCTACTGTACCACAGTACCCATTGAAGTGGCAGAGTATCTACCCTGTAAAGTCCTATAATGCATTCTATAGTAATGTATGAAGTACCATGATAAACCTATGATATATTATGACATAATAATATGGCATAATTTACCACAGCAAATGTCATGTGGTGTCTATTGATTTACGAAGTTTACATTCGTTATTCTGCTTTTTTTTACCCACATACATTCAGTAGAATTAGAATATGTAATACTCAGTAATATTAGAATATGAAAGAGGTTTTCTGTCCAAATGTATTATATTTCCACAATTCAAAAGATCCTGTGTACTGTATAAATTCATTCATTCATTATCTGTACCGCTTTATCCTGTATTTCGGGTCGCGGGGACCTGGAGCCTATCCCAGGAGACTTAGGGCACGAGGCGGGTACACCCTAGACAGGGTGCCAACCCATCGCAGGGCATACACACATATACTGTAAAAAAAATATATATTTTTATTAATCCATCCATTTCCAACTTGAGTCCCAATATCACTGTGTAATTGATTTTCACAAACAAGGCGTGTCAAAGCTGATTCCCTCCAAACATCGCTTTCACCGACATGATGAACTCACCAACCTCAAACCCCCGATTTATTTAATGGTCTCATGTAACACCTGCACGGCCCAAATGTCTGTCGAGTTCCCCTGTTTTATGTCTTTTTATTTAATAGAGCATGTGCATTTGGATAGTGTTTATTCCGATGGATATATTTCACCCAAACAGAACGGAAATGCTTAAAGGTTCATCATTAATTGTTAAACAGATCGTAATGCAAGAACACATGAGAGAACAATTATAGGACGTCGGATCACTTTAGAGAATGCATAAAAGCAAAAGATTTAAACATAAGTCCAGAGCTGCACTCGCACTACCTTGAATAATTTACCACAGGGAAATGAATTATTCACATTAACGTCATGCTTAATGTTTACTGTATGTCAAGAGACTGCTCTAAGTCGGTTTAGTACTTCAGGATTATAGCGCCGTTCATGCGCATTTTGTGCAGACAGAACCCGCTGTAGGCCATTACGCTCATTCTCATGAGCTCCTTCTGAAAGGTGCAGGGACGTCTTAAAAGGGAAAATAAATAAATAAATAAAAAGGTAAGAGAAAGACTGAGGACTTCCCCGAGGACACCAGCACACGTGCCGCGAACCCAAACTGGCCCCGTCACAGAGAACGGCAGGAGGGTTGGTCAGCCGAACACCTCTTACAAGGACGGAGCAGTGACTGGAGGTCCCACTGGACTAGACAACAGTGAATCAATGGCGTCTCTGCCATTGTGACACAGCAATTACCTTTAACTCGTGTCTATTGATTAGCCAAAAAAAAAAAAAAAAAATAGTCCTGGCACCAATCAGGGAAAAGCCACTTCTTCTCCAAAACAGAGCATCTTTTGTAAAGGAACACAACCAAACATTTTCCTTTCCTCGACCTTTTGCATTAAAATAAGTAGTATACGGTAACATACATACAGAAATTACACTGTGTATATTGCGGGTTTATTGCGGAAGTACAGATTCATAGTTTCTGCAGGTAGGAGTATTGAAAACATGAATGATCCAGATGATAAATCATGCTAGTTCTTGACAAGTCTTAGCAATTCTTAGAAAATTGTGTGATGTAGCAGGTACTTCATAGGTAACAAGTTCATGACAGTTCAGCATGAGTTCAGCATAGTCACTGTTGATGACATCACAATCATTTGTATGTCCTAAATGAATTGTAACCTAACACCTAGCAACTTTCTAGGTGAATAAGCCTTGTGAGGTCACAAAGTCAAGCCAAGAACTATCAAGAATTTAAATCCTGGACAGTTTGAGAATTTGGGAAAGGGTATTGGAAGAGCTCTGACAGATTTCAAACATGATGGAAGATAATGTGTAGATGTTGATGATGTGTAGATGTTGATGATGCGTTTACCATGCGATCTTCACTTCTCAGTAACTTCTGTTGAGTCCAATGTGATTCCAGTCCTGGTGCACTTCACTAGATTACTTTATATCTAATCATCTCATCATTTACGACAGCATTTATCACTGAAATGCAATCCACTTGATTCTTTCTGGTTGTGGAAAGGGAACAGGGTGTTTCCCATTGGCTTTTTAAAGGTGTGTTAGTACTTTAAACCATTTTACATGTAGGTCACTGTATGTACATCTTAATTATGTGATTTTTTTTTTTTTTTACTTTACAAAAATAAAACCTCAACGCAGTAGAACACAGAGAACAGTCATGTCGCTCTACATGCATGCTGTGAACAACGTGAGTTGCTGTGAGGTGTTGTGATGAAGCGGAACTACTCTCACCACCATGAAGTTGTCTATTCTACTAGAACAGCACATATTGATGTGTTCTATGCTATGCTACTATTTATTTACTTTTATACAAGAGTTGAACACAGATTGAATGAGTGATTTTCTACAAGTGGTGATAATGGATGGTAACAGCACCGGGATGTTTAACTATACAGTATGTATCACTCCGTGTCCCAGAAGTTCTACAATCATTAGAATTAATGTTTTACAATTATTAATTACACTAACTGTAGGACGCAGCATGGGTGAGAGTTGGTCTGTACGGTCCACAGTAACGGCTGAATCCCAAATCACTCTCTAACCCCTGATCAAGAGCACTTATTGTTGTGTAGAATAAGGTGTTGTACATCCTACATAGTGCACTAGCTTTTCATTTTACGCTATTTGGGATTTAACCCCAAAACCCGAACTTATTCTAAAGAGGAATAAGTGGAAACACAGTATAAAGCGAATCTCATAAGTTTCTCAGGACTGTCCCCTTCCGACATTGTTTATTCTCCATGATTTGTCATTGATGAGACAGAAAGACCAAAAGCAGTTTGTTACCAAGTCATGCTACAAATAAACCATAAAACACCTAAACCCTGACTGTTACGAAGCTGTCACTGACACTGGAGACTCCTTCATAAATTCTAAACAAGCATCTCGGCTTTCTTTCTTTTAATTCACTGTACTATTCCTAGGTCTGAGCCATTACCGTAGGAACGATAATGTGTTACGATAACAAGCGCATTAATACAAACCTGTGATTTGTAGCTACTGTCAAAGCTGCTGCTGAATGCTGATCAATCAGAGTCCAGAATTTAGCAGCACTGTAATGGTAAGGACAATGTTTCCTTATTACTATAAATCACATGCAGATTTTTAGATAAGAACCAACGCTCACTGCACAAACATCTCTCTCTTTCTCTCTCTCTCTGTCTATCTCTCTCTCGCTCTCTCTCTCTTTCTGTATATACATATCTTGACCAATCACCTCTGTTCATTTCATTTCTCATGTCTCTGTAATGGGATGTAATGAGGCGACGTTTTCAGACTGTCCATTAGGCCAGTGGACGGCCGAGTAATGGCAGGTGAAGAAAAAGCACTTCTCGAGTAAAATACTGATGAGTTCAAATCTTTGACACTAAGTGTTCTAGTGTACTAACTGTACAGCAGGAGAGATAGGGATACACTCACTCGACTTCAGCTTATTAATAAATATGAATAACAGTCATGAAGAACTTTCCCCTCCATTTCCCTTCTGTAGCTTTTCTCTGTCGAAACAGACTCACCTTGTCTTGCAGCTGTGGTCCACAATGTTAGGAAAAATAAAATGAAAAGCTACATTGAATTAGCTAAAGAAATAAAAGGAAACCCTCATCATAAAAAAGGCAGAAATCATTAAAGATTTGAGTAATACGGTAAAAAAAAATCAAGAAAACAGGAAATGCCATGTTACTCAATCAGAGGATTTCTATCTAAATGCTTAAAATGGTTGGAATACTAAAAAAAAATTGTGATAAAAAAAATCATCAAAGGAAGTTCAATAGATTAAAGAATATCAAAGTAAAAAAAATTGCTCAATGTATTATTGGTATTTTTATATATTTAGGTGTAGCAACTACATAAATACACGAAATATAAAAAATAAAATATATGCATGAAATATACACAAATGTGAAAAGTTGTAAAGAATATCAAAATACTTTTTGCACAAAATATCCAATATATTATAAGTAATAATAATAAAGAATAAATTGTATATATAAGTATATATTTTTAAGTTCAATACTAAACATTTAGAGAAATTACAAGTTTAAAAGAGAAATCATAATTAGCTGGCTGTAGATCTGCTTTAATCTCAAAAGTAATTTTTAAACAGCACCAGAGCAGTCACGTGGCATGACACACACTCTCAGCACACGCTCACGACAGGATGAAGCAGTTATGAGCTTTATATGGCTTCCTGAGGCGCTCTGAGTGTTTATCAGAGGAACTCAGGCGAGGAGCTGGTGAACGCAGACTGATAAGGAGGGTGAAGATGTTTAAAGATGTCTGTTAGAAATCAGTGGGAAAAACACAATAAGCGAGATTTACACGGCTGTTCATGTGGAACTTTAGAGCTGCACGTCTGGGTGAACCTCACATGGCTCCTATGCTGACCATCATATAATTCTTTTCACTAAAGTTATACCTTAGAAATAAATTATACTAAACACAGTGTGAAGTATTCAGTAAGTTAGTACTTCAGTTTCCTGCAGAAATGGAAGCCAGTTAAGTGTATTTTTTTTAAAATATGTTCTCATTACATCCTAATCATAAATAGTTGTAATAGAATGTAGTTCAATATTAAAACAAATAACAGTGATCAAATATTGAACAATGGAAACATTTAACAATCAACAATGCTGTGCAAAAGTTTTGACCCCCTCAGCTTTTCTTCATATTTTTTCTTCCAAGAGCCAGACATTTCTCTATTTTTAATGCAGTCTTGAGGAAAACTTCTCCAGCTTTCCTGAATGACTTTTCTAGCTCTTATTTTTGGCTCTCATCATTTTTACTCAAGTCCCTGCACCGGAGCAGTTTCAGAGGAATATTTTTTGTTTAAGACACTCCATGACCTGTGAATCATTCCAGCATTAAAAAAAAAAAAAAATCTATTTTTAAGACATGAACCAGTGAGAAACAGGTGCAGATGATGACAGATGATCAGGTCGGTGATTAGTTATACTGCTGATGCTGAATGTCGAGTGGTTGGAACAGATGAGACGGGAAATGAGGCTGCTGCTGAGGTTGTTACAGTACATCAACAAACTCTTTTTAAATTGTATCTTAAGGCACTTTGCAGCTCATAGTTTAACCTTTGTTCCCATTTCTTTCATTTATTTGACATAATTTATTTTAATATAAAGAAATGATGGGTGGCTCAAGACTTTTGCACAGTACTGTATGTAGACTCTTCTCATGGATTGTTGTCTAATTTGTTGTCTAATAACAACTCTCTGATCTCACCTTGGCCTAACCAACTGTCCTTTTCCTCTCACATTGCTAATCTGACCCACTCATATCAGGTTTTTTCTGTATAATCTCAGAAGGATTCATGCGTTTCTATTCACAGGTCATTCAGGTGCTGGTTTACTCCCTTGTCATTTCGAGACTGCAACTCACTCTGAGCCTCTGAGCAGTAATCGACCTCTGAAACTCATCCAGAATGCAGCTGCACAAATTGTTTTCAACCCTTGTAAATTCTCCTACAGCACTTCGTTACTCCGCTGGCTTCCTGTAGCTGCAGATTCAAAATACTCAGGCTCGTACACAAGGCTGAATAAAAACAGACCGGTTGGCAGAACTTATCACCCCGTGCACTGTACCGCGCTCCCTCCCTGGTGCTCTAGCATTGCTCACTGCTGTTCCACCATCTCTCACGGCACAAAGAAGACCCGTGTCAGAACTCGGTTCTGTTCTGGATCCTACATTAGGTGGTGGGAAGAATGTCTTCTAGATATTTAAACAGCTGAGTTACTTTCAGTCTTCAAATGATGTATAAAGACCTAAATCCTGAGGATATTTTTATCGATAAAGGCTTCAGAGAGTTTCTGTAAATTGCCCTGGATAAGAGTTCCTGCCAAATGCTGTAAATGTAAGTGCACGCATTTCCAACAGAGATCTATAGTGCATGCAAAGATTCTTTAATGGTGCACCAACTTTACTGCATTTTTCACCACTTAACTAATAAAACACCGGCATTTATAACGTACTGTAATGTTTGGTTTTCAACAACGCTGTCAACTCTAGAGCGTGCTAGAGCCAACGCTACTATATGTGAAAGTGTGTTGTTGTTTTAGTTTTCCT
>JAQQZS010000037.1:30373514-30387375 GCA_030068045.1 Platyallabes tihoni
TACTAGTTAAATTTATTTCTTTAATACTTCTTTTTATTGATATTTATTTTATGTATAAGCTTTATTTTCTTTTTAAGTTCACTGGCGGTCGTATAAGCATTTCACTATATGCTTATGATATGAATCACCAGTGACAAATAAATAAATAAATAGATAAATTTGCTCACGTGACTCCCTTATAAGGGTCGTCCTGGTGTAAACTACAGACACCGCTTGAGGTTTTGTTGAAATACAATATTCAGAACACAAAGCGAGTTCACTGCTGCTTGTGTATCGCTCTCACGACATCATATAGTTAGTGTTACTTTGTATGTTATGTTTCTGATAAGGTCCAAGCTGAAGGGGGAAAGAAACAAGAAAGATATTCAAGTAACACAGACACTACAGATGTAAGTAAAGGCATTCGAAACCGATTCCCCTCCGAATAAACTCCGAACACCACGTCTTCATCTATTGTATTGTGATATGACTTTTATCGAGTTTTGCTTCATCTCATTTCCTGCCTGTTCTGATTTAAAGATGTGAAAAGTTTTCCCAGAAGCCTTGACGTGACCTTCTTTCACATCTTGTTCCAGCTTTTATTCACCCGCTCAAGCGGTTTTGATTTACAGTATGACTGCGTCTCCGTGTTTCCAAACCGCTTGTCCTGATTACTCATGTGGTTTGTGGAGGGTTAAATAAAAGTCTGCTCGGTCGGTCGGTGCAGCAGATGCACTCTCTTCCTCAGCGTGCTCTCATTGTGTCGAAAAAAGCTGTCTTCGCTGCTCCGGCTGTCTGCGTTTAACCTGCTCCAATTAATTCAGCGCGCTCCCTGAGAAATCAGGGTACAGCTTAATAACGTGCCGTGGACCCTCCGGGCCGGGCGTCAAACCTGAGCCGACACGTGCCGCGCCGCTTTAAGCAGCTCAATTAGTACAGTTATCAATTATTGCAGAGATATCGGGTCGGGTTTGCAGAGCGGGCCGTGAATCAGCTTTAAAAAAAAAAAAAAAGATCAGCTTGTTTTTGCTGCAAATGAAGGGATTCTTGATCTGCCCTCAGGATCTGTGCAAACAGCGATAGCTCTTTTTTTCGCAGGTTTCCTCTTTAAGCTCGAATAGTTTGTCTGAACAAACAGAACGAGTCGTATATCTGCCAAGGTTTCAAACACGGCCTCGCGTTGGGACTCAGGAAACAATTTCCATCCTGTGTGGGAGACGTGGAGGCTTCACTTAACACCAGCTGACAACGGCGGAGTCAGAGGTGCTGGAGAGAGCGTGAGCCGGGACGCGGAGGTCCCGTTACCGAAGCAGGAGGTGGCGATCCCGGTGACAGCTTTGGGATGAGGCACAGTTTACTTTCTCCTGTTCTGTTCATTCCGGGTCACAATTATATAAATTAATATAAATTGTATTAATGCACTTACTCTAATTAATACTTTATCTTTGCTGTAGTGAGCGCTCATTTACAGGGACGTGTACAGCACGTGATCCAAACCGGTGGGTCTTTGATATTGTAAAGTTGTATTGTGCCGGTTTAAAAAAATGGATATCAGAGAAACACGATCAATGAAAAATTAACATATCGGGTTTCAGATCCTGTAACAGATGGAACATAAATAAATGTATTTGCGAAACTGGAAATCTTCAGCTATGGAGGGATTTTATTTTGGATTGATTTTTATTATACTTATCCTTTTTACCTTATTAGATATATTATATTTTCAACATAAATGTTGTTGTTGTTGTTTAACAGTTTAACTGTTTAATAAATTCAATTACATTCAATTAATCTAAATAAAGCTTAGTATCATGTTTAGCAAATATGCATACAAAATGCTTTTACGTTTACAAAGTGCATTATTCTGAGAGATTATCTATTTGTTTAATTTTGTTTCTTTGTTTATTCTGCATTATTTTATATCTTTTATCATTTTATCAATTTTTTTATTTAAGTGATCTGAACATTGTCTCTGTACGGAGATATTTAACTTGAGCTACTATTTTTTCTAATTGTTTTCTTTTTTTTTTATAAAAACATAATTTAATTTAGTCAAATTCTGGGGAAATAAAGGAATAAAAAATAAATAGAAGACGCTATGATAATTATAATTATAATTATAATTATTAGCCTTGATGAGCCTAAAGCCTGGACTCAGCAGGTTTCCTGTCTCGGTGACCTGGACGGTGACTCCGGGCCTGTCTGAGTCTCTGTGATTGTCTCTGGTTTAATGTCAGGATGCGAGACCTGGCCTGTGGAAAAGCACGAGCCGAGCCCCGAGGGCAGAGAAGCTCATAAAAATAATACAGATTAAAAATAAAATAATAAAAATAACGAGAGGGGTGTTAAATGTAGGGGATTATAAACTGAGCCAAAATATGCTGCATTCAGGAACTTTTTACCTGTTTATGTCAAAGTGACAGACTTAATAATTCACTTTACACTAAACGTTTCGCGAATGAATTGTTCAGAAGGTGAGCCATAAGCAGACGAAGGCTGTGGTCTGGACAGAATGTAAAGCTTTGTATAAAAAGTTCTAATTTAAGTTTTTAATCCCTATTTCTTTCTTCATTTTTATTGACAAAGCTTTCGCTCAAACTCTTCCCAAAGTCACCTGAGAAATCCCACGCCGATCCCATCATGGCGTCGCTCCACTCGGCCAGACACGCCCCTTTAACAGGGCAGGTCTCACAGACCTACAGTGGACCCGTGAAATATTTTCAATATTTACATTTATAGAAATATGTTGAATATGATTAGTCTAAACTTCATCATGGTATTAGAATTTTTTTCCTGAAATGATTTTAAACTGTTTTTATTCTAAAGTTCTGTAAGGATGTAAAGACATGAACTTGTATTTGACAAACCAAAAAAAAAAAAAAAGATTGTAATTTTAAACAATCCCAAAGAAATAAAAAAAAGCAGTGTTCCATACCACACCATACAATACTGCACCATACCGTACTATATTGAGCCATATTACAGTATAAGGCTTTACTGTATTATACTGCAGCATATTATAATGTACCACAACATAGCTTACTGAACTGTACCACATACAATACTCTATACTACCATAATGTACCACACCTTACTCTACCATACTATACTGAACCAAACTGTATCATACATCATTCATACTTCATCATTCATACAGTAAAACACTGTACCATACAAGTGTTTAAACTGTACAACTGTTACAACTGTACTATCTAATACTGTAACTCACTATGTAACTCAGTTTATCATAATGTACCGTACTATAATGTACTGCACCATACAATACTGTACCATATTGTAACACACTGTATCATACTCAACTGTGCCACACAATACTCTACTGTACCATACTGTAACACACTTTGCTGTACTGTATCAATCTGTAGCATACCATACTGTACTGTAATATGCTGTAGTGTACATACAGTACTACACCATACAACACTCTACATTACCATATTGTACCACACCTTACTGTATCAAACTGTGTCATACTATTCTGTACTACCTCACTATACTCTACGTCATCAAATACTGCACTGTGCTATACTGTACCATACAATTCTGCACTGTACTATACAATACTGTCCCGTAATGTCAGGGTCAGGGGAAGCTCAGTGCTTAAGGCATCAGATTGCGCTTCAGAAGGTCCCAGGTTTAAATCCCATGCTTACCAAGTTGTCTCTGTTGGGCCCTTGAGCGAGGCCCTTAACCTTCAACTGCTCAGATGTACAGTATAATGAGATAAAAATGTAAGTCGCTCTGAATAAGGGTGTCTGCCGAATGCTTAAATGTTTGTTTGATAATGTAACTCAGTGTAGCATACTGTAATGTACTGTATACAATTCCATACTGTACCATACTATATCGTACCATATTGTAATACACTGTATCATACTCTACTGCCAATACCGTACCATACTATACTGTATGGTAACAATCTGAAAACTACTATATTGTACCATATACAGTAGTAACATATAATACTGCATCGTACCAATCTGTAGCATATAATAATGTACTGTACCATAATGTAACTCATTTCACCTTACTGTACTAAACTGTACCACACTTTACTGTAATGTACTGTACAATACAATACTGTAGCACACAATACTGTACCATATTATATCGTACTGTACTGTGGCATACAATTCTGTACTGTACCACACTTATCTGCATATACTATACTGTAATATACGTGATCATACTATGCAGTACCATGTTGTTCTATACCATCCAATAATACACTGTACTGTACTGCATCAGACCCCACTGTACTGTACTATATAATACTGCACGGTATTTTACAACACCCTTACATCTGTACTTTTGTATACATTTATGTACGTGTACTGTGTACCATACTCTACATTAGCATACCTCTCAGTACTGTACCATATTAAACCCTAACCTCCAGTCCACATGGCTGTCCTGTATTCAAAAGTAGAACTTGAGACGGTATTCAGTGGCCTGGTTCCCACTCAGACATGAGCGGAGGGGGGTGGGGGTGGGGGGTGAAAGAAGAGTGCTCACTCTGCCAGGAGCAGTGGATCACGTCCAAGTTGAAGTGAGGAGGAGGAGGAGGAGGAGGTGAGCATTCTGCAGCAGAGAGTCATGTTGCAGAATTTCTGGCCCAACAGCAGGGACGTGTCACGACTGGAACCGTACCGGGGTCTCGTCCTGTCGGATTTCTCTTTAATGAGCCGATGAATAACGACATGTAGACGGCTACGCACGTCTAGCGCTGATAACAGGCGCTGATTGTCAGTTCCTTTGACGTGTGAAAGAACGTGTTAGAAACGTGACGGTGAAAGCTGTACTTGTTAACGTTTGCAAAAAAATTAAAATAATAATGGATGAAAGTTTTCCGGCTAATGCCTGATTTAGCGTCAGTTTTCAGGTTTGTTCAGCAGGAATAAAACAAAACATTAATCATTATGATTAATCAAACTATTTAAATATTCATAACATCAAGTTCATTATGGACTTTTTTATTTTCAATTTGTTTTCAAGAACAAATTGAGACAACACATTATGTACTTTTAAATAATTGAGTTTTAGGAAGGAAAAAAACTGTGTAATAGTGTAACAGTGTATTAATTAATTAACGTTTTATGACTTTGATCATTGTGATTACTCCCTCTAACAAAACAGAAAAAAATAGCTAAATAAATGAACATGAATAATAATTTATCAAAACATAATAATAATAATAATAATAATAATGGACATGACAAGAGAAAAAAACAAAACAAAAGATGACTTTCATGCTGCCAATCTCCTCCACGCTCCAACTCCGTAGTGAGAGTCAAAAGAGAGACGACTGTGGAACATTAAATGTATTAAATTTTCCTCTCTGCTGGAAGCGAAGGCGGGGGCAAGTGTGTTTTCGTACGCTGTCGCCCTGCAATCCTGCAGTCATTCTCTCTTTAAAAAAAAAAAAAAAAGATAAAAACACTGCACCTATTTATAGTGAGTTTAAACACTGTTACTGACACCCAGGCCCTGAAGCACGGCGCAGATGCTCGACGTGCCTCAGGCAACTCAACTCGCTCCTACAGAACACGATACAGCGGGCGACTGATACGAGGAGCAACAGCCACCTCGCCGCTTCAGTCGTCACCTAAAGAAAGAGCCCTGATTTATGGCTCGGAGAATCTGCGAAGCGGACTCGCTCCTGAACCCTGCGTTTCACTCCCCTTCACTCCTCCTCCTCCTTATAGCCAGGGTGAAGAAGGTCACGGGGTCACCAGAGACGTGTGGTAAGGGGTGCGATGCGACACCGAGAGCTGAGAAACAGCCTGAGAGTACTGAGGCCCTGCCAGGGTACGGCAAGCGCTTCGAGAGAGAGAGAGAGAGACGGTGGCGGGGAGAGGAGGAAAGAAAGAGATGAAGAGATGAGAGCAAAACCTTTAAGACAGAGTTTGAAAATGAACTAAAAGCAAAACCTGGTGGAAGATCAATCAAGGTAGATAGATATATATATAGATAGATAGATAGATAGATAGATAGATGAGTGAGTGAATAAGTGAATGAATAGTACATAATGATTAGAATGTTAAACCACTTTATCCAAATTATCGCAAAATGACAAAAAATTAAAAAAGTATAATAAACAAATGATTATATTATTAAAGCTTCTCTGCCTAATTATTCCAAATGTTAGAGAGAGAAGAAAGAAACACAAAGCGAAGGTGAAAGCGTGTTGCAACAGCAGCCTTTCTAACGCAGCCGAGTGAAAGGACACGCTGCGTCTGACTCGGCTCCTGCTGCTGCCTGTGATTAATCGCCATAAAGGACATCAGCATTATTTCAGCGGACGTGAGGAATAAAGGCCGATGGAGGCAGAGCGGGGTCAGATGAGGGGGACAGCAGACAGGTGCGTCTCGAACGGGAACGCACTTCATTTGCTCTGCCTCCGGTGGTCAGAACAGAACATTACAGTTCCTGATGTTGCTGTGTACAGGACGCATTTCTGGGACTCGGAGACAGGAGTAATGCTGTCTGAGAGCATATAGTTTAGTGGTGAGCTGATCAAGGGGAGTGGTGGCCGACGGGACAAAATAACACAATTTGGTATTCGCACCCTGACCATAACACCTATATGTTAGACGGAAATTAACATCATGGTGTATAAATACAACACAGCTATCAGGAGAGTGTAAATTATTGAGAATTAAGTGGTAAAGTGCTCGCCCTATCATCTGTGCTGTAACCTCTCGCAGCCGGAGGTCTAGCGAGAGCTGATTGGCCGAGCTCTCTCAGAGAGGAGGGATGAGTGGTACTTCGTGCTCCCACATTAATCACGGCTCTACAGCCAATCAGGAGCGTCTGTGAGCTCGCGCAAGCGGAAGGAGCGGATAGCGCTGTCCTCCGAGTGTGGTATGCTGCCCCCAATGGTGGGTGAGCGAGCAGTTCGAAAAGATGCGGTTGGCTGGCGTCACGTGGTTCGGAGGAAACACGTGATAGTTTTCGGCCCTCCCGGCTGAGTGGTAGTGATAGCCTTAATGTGGGAGCCCCCTAGTGACAGGGGGGGAATTGGACATGACTAAATTAAGGAGAAAATCGTGAAAAAATAAAAAAAAATTATAATAATAATAAAAAAAAACTAAATAATGAGAATTAGTTTTTTGTTCTAGAAATTTGGATTTCTAAAAATCAAATTCAAATTGATCTGTTTTTTCTTCAATTTTTTTAGGTTGCGGGTGCGCTTAAACCTCTCCCAGAGAACTCGGGGCCCTAGGCAGGGTACACCCTGGACAGAGTGGGAACCAATGCATTGCACACAAACACACACACACACACACACACACACTACAGGATATTTGGAGATCTGCATGTCAGATAAAATTTAAGTACCTGGAGGAAACCTGGGAGAACATGGAAACGCTACACACAGACCCAAAGATGGGCCTCGAATCCTTATTCCTGGAGTTACAAGGTCACAGTTCCAACCAGTACACCATCATGACACAACTTTTTTTCAATGTTTTTATTTTTTAGTTCTGTAAAGTTTTTTTTTTAAATAAATATATATATTATAAATAATATATATATATATATATATATACTGTAAATAATATATATATACTGTAGATATATTAAGGCTGAAAACATAGTACTGGTGCAGTCCTTCGATTGTGCTTTTTATCTAATGTTGTCTTTACTAATTAAATCTTGCCTCATTTTTGAGAAAAGACAAAGAACAAACGGCAAGTCGCATCACACGGCATAGGGAATGAGACCGAAAGCTCAGGTACATCGCGACGGGAGGAACGTCCTGAGGATACAAACTCACTTCAGTAAAGCACACTCCCTCTCCTCCTCCCTTATCCCCTCGTCAGGACTTTTCTCTCCCGCGTGATGCTCGGTGCAATTAGCACTCTCATTGAATATTGAATGCTGGAAGAAGAAAGGGGGATTTTTAGCTCGTTCCCTTCCGCCAGGGAGACCAGGAACCTCCAGCGCACCGGCACAGCCACCAGCTAAAGCACGTCCGAATAATTTAGCCACACACTCGTTCATTTTGAAGAGTGGAGCATTACTCCCTGTGACAAATCGTGGGACGGAATTGAGAAGACAGTTTGGATGCAGTTTAGGGCTTGTTCATTTGTCACTGGCAGCTCTGGATGTGTTTCTATGCACTTCATTTTTGAGCTATTGTGTACAGTGTGTGTGTGTGTGTGTGTGTGTGAAGGACAAGCAGTTATCAAATAAAAAAAAAACATAGAAAGCATTGAAAGTACAAATTGAAACTGTGGCATGAAAGATTTGGCAAAGACTAACTTTAAACAAAAGGAGAACACACACACTAATTGAAGTTGATCAGTTACAAATTATTATAAGAAAAAGAAACATAAAATGTGGTCCGTTTAAACCTGCATAAAAGTCCGTGCGTGCTATTTTCATGTTTTGGTTATATACGGCTCTAATCATAGATATCTTACAGCGTACAGTAGAGACCCAGTATACCAGTATATACCTTCCTCATTCCTCACTGGTGCTCGAGCAGGATCGATATTTTAGGTGACTGCTAGTGAAACGTGGCTAATGTGTCAGGACCAAAATCAGAAGGATTGCAGCATCAGGGGACAAACTGCTGCCATTATAACAACAGTTACTGGTGTTACGCGTCACAATTACTTTCTTAATTACTTTTTTTTTTTATATATATAAAATGTGAATCGCTAGAACATACTGGGAAAGCTTTTGTTATGGTGTAATATAAAAGTGACTTCAATAAAATATAATATTTTCACTTATCCCATTTTTTTTTCTGATGAGCCACAGCCATGATGCAGCGCCCCTGGAGCAGACAGGGTTAGGGGCCTTGCTCAAGGACTCAACAGGGGAAACTTGGCAGTACTTGGGCTTGAACCTCTGACCAACTCATTACTTCTGATCAGTAACCCAAAGCCTTAACCGTTGGAGCTCCGGCTGCTCCATAATGTAGCGCCAAGAGAACAGGATTTCTTATGGATGCAATTTATTAAGAAAAGTTTCATTTATGAGAGGAGTGTTTTTTTGTCCCGGCAGTATATGTTTTCAAATGAACTTGACAAGAACTTAACTGACCTGTACTCTTTATTTGCAAAGACTATTCACTTTTAATTCTCATTATTTCCAGACATTTTATTCTGGTTAAAATGTCTTATTTATATAGAATTTTACATTTTTAAAGATTTTTTTTAAAAAAACAATAATTTTGTTCAAAGTGCAATTTAATAGGGTTCAATAGAAACTAGAAAGAGGATGAGATAAGACCAAAAAAAAAAAAAAAACCCTGCATGTGCTATTTTAATTTTATTTTTCCAAAACAATACCATTTTCCAATGATTATGATCACTTTAGATAAGGCTTTGCCCAATGAAACTTAAGATTTCAAGACATTCTCAGAATATCAGAGGATGCGGTTGACCAGGTCGACTGCTATCTTTGGCATATGTGCGGCTGTGCATGTGTACATGAGCGTCAGTGTGTATCTGTACGTGTGTGGATGCAGAAGATTCAGACATTAAATGATTTGTGTTTTCAACTGATCTGCTCCTTGAGCGTCATGCTGATGTTTATTTTATTTACTTTTCAGCGTCCATATGGTGGCTGTAACGTAGCTGTAATGAACGCAGAGTTTTCTCAGAGGCGTCACAGCTGCTTGGTGCAGAAAAAGAGAAAGAGATAGAGAGAGAGAGAGAGAGTCCCATCTACACCCTCAACCACATCCTTTCAGACATCTGTCGGTAGCAACTGTGCTTCACACTTACACACTCACAAACACACACACACACACATACACACAAAACACCCAGCGTGCTGTTCACACTTTACAGCAACAACTGCCTTCTTCTCCTTCTCACACAACTCACATAACATAACCCAGAGTTCCGGGAAATCACATTACCATCAGTGCGACTGTCAACAAGCATTAAACCATCAGCCAGGAGGAAAAGGCGGCATGGCGCACTGTATCTCAGCTATGATTCAGCACAAACATGTCACACTTGCCACCTAACGACTGTAGCTGAGCAGAAGGTTTTCTCAACATTATTCCTCGAAGAACGTTCATTCTGTCAAATCATCGCAGGCGTTCTGAGGCACTTTCACACAGAACATTTATGCATTTCGACAAGTTTTTGCTGTATTCTAAGAGCGTTGTACGCAGCATGCGTGGATATTTGTTGGAGATCTCTCAAATGAATTGAAGTTAAGGAAGCTCATGAAGTCATGTCAACTGGACTTCTTTAGGTTGGTTGAAAAATGTTTCTCTGCTCATCCAAATCACTCCTTTGGTGTGAGAAACGTTGTCAGGGACAGCAAATATATCCTCTTCCAGGCAGTTTCTGACCCAAACTTAACCTACCTCGCTCATATAATTTACATTACATTAAGTCATTTAGCAGACACCCTTATCCAGAGCAACTTACATCGTTATCTCATTATACATCTGAGCAGTGGAGGGTTAAGGGCCGTGCTCAAGGGCTGAATAATGGTAGCATAGTGGTGGTGGTGGTGGGGTTTGAAGCTGGAAACTTCCTATCACTAGTTCAACGTCGTACCACAGAGCTACCCCTGCCCCTATTATTTACCTGATCCTCATCCAGGAGCACAATGAATAGAAACAGCTTTCAGCACCACCAGTGGTGAAAATATGTATTACGCCAAGTCGTGCATCTACTGTAGTGCTTCAGTGTTACTGCACATCAGTGATGTCCTAAGGGATAAGTTTGGAAGATTCATCATTGCCTATATTGACAATATGCCCTGATATCCTCTTCCTTCACAACCCACGTCATCCATGTTTGGCAAGTCCTTAAAAGACGGCTATATTCTAAGGGGTGTGCCAAACTTCCTTCGTGGAGAACCTCATTAGCCCCAAAGGAGCGCCCATGGACCAAGCCAATATGTCTGCTGTAATGGACTGGCCCATTCTCAGAGCAGTGAACAATATACATTTTATTTGGCTTTGTGCCTTTTATTCTAGGGGTCGCCAGATCAGATCATGTGATCCACAAGATTTTACACCGAATACCCATCCTGTCTCAACCCTCCTATTTCCTGACCAGGCCTGCATGAAGTGGCTGGGGTGTATAGGCCTTAGGGTTAAGGATGTCGCCCAAGGTGGCTTGAATCCCCAATCCTTCAATCAGCAACCCAGAGCCTCGACCTCCTGAGCCACCTCGACCTCCTGAGCCCCAATGAAGATTATAAAGTAACGTCCTCATTTCACAAACTTCCACTAACAATTTGTTTGAGGTTTCAGTTCCTTTGCCCACCTCTAACGACTCTTTTAAAAAGGGTATCCAAAAATCTCAGATGGGACAACACACTTGAGGAAGCTTTCAAAAACCTCAACGGAGCATTCAACCCAGCTCAGATTCTCAAGCAGCCAGACCCTGCCAATCACATTTATCATGGAAAGTGAAACGGAAGTGGGATCCATCTTGTCACAGCAATTTGGAAATACAGCTAAACTTTACCAAACTTCATCTGAATAGAACTGCAATTGTGGAAACAGAGAACAGCTTGCCATGAAACTGGCACTGAGGGAAACTCATCATTGGATAAAGGTAGTTACATACTGTATCCCTTCACCACATACATGAACCACTAAAATCTGGAGTACCTTAAAGTTCCAACTTTCATAATTTTATAGTATTTCTTAGTCTGGCTCGGTTACACTCTGACATCATTTGACATGGCATAGGAATGAAGTGCTAAAGGCAGAGATAAGGTGAAATATGCAGGCTCTACGTAAATACGTAAATGTACAGAAAAACCAAAAGATAATGCCAACTCTTTACTGTACGGTGAGCTCCGACGTGGTGCTATGGGTGGAATTATGCATGAAATGCTCTGGCTAAATCATTAATTCCACCATTCATTCACTTGCAGATGGTACTGATTTTCACATGCATTTGAACTTGTGGCTAGTATTGAGTGGGCTCCCCAGGCATGGTAAAACTCATTTAATTAATTGTTTAAGATCTGTAGCAAAAGTGATGAAAGTGAGAACTGGGCTTAAACCTTGCCAATGCAGCCTGACCGTTGTCCTCTTGCCATCCTGCTTACATCCTTCTGCTATATTACTTCCTTGAGCCATCACTTGGGACATAGATCAAGAGATAAGAGGCGCGCTGCCTCAGCAAATCCCCAGTTCCTGTTTCTGGGCAAAAACTTCATACCCAACCACAGCAATGTAAGAGACGCTCGAGCACCAGCTACAAGTCTCTTAGTACTGTACTTATGGCTTAACTTTAGATTACTTAGCAATGCTACGTTACACCTCCTGGGTTGGGAGCTTGATTCTTGTCATAAGACTGTTTTTGCAGTTTGCACAGCTGCCTGTGCTTGGAGGGTTTCCTCCGAGTACTTTGGTTCTCTCACAGTCCCGAGGCATACATTGTGCATTGTAAGTTGTTTGTCATTTCATGTGCATGTGAGCATGTGCATGTGCTTGTGGGTTGGTGCACCATCCAAGGCGTACGCTGACTTGTACCCTGAGCTTCCTGGAATAGGCTCCAGGCTCCTGTGACCCTACACAGGAGTAGCAGTATAGAACATGGCTAAATAGATGGATAACACCTGACCATGTCATAACCTGCCAAATACAATATAAATGTCAAAAGTATTTGGACACAATCATCATAGGCATATGTGGTTCTTTCCAAAACTGTGGCCACAAATTTGGAAAACTACAAGTCAGAGTAATAAAGAGAGCCAGATCATGATGAAACCAGATTGTAAAGGTGACAGCAGATGTGGCAAACATAAAACACACCCACTTTATTTGACTCAATATGTCTGATATACCACTATGATTTGCAAGGTGCTTTCTTATAAAGACCAGGAAAAAGAAAAGAAAAGAAATAGAAGTAGAAATGATGAACGCTATTCACAAAGACCTGACTTCATTAAAGTATTTTCATGACAGCGGTCCAAGCTGAATCAGACTAGGACTGGAGGATGGCTTCTTTTGAACTCCTTTCTGACGTGATGTTTGGGTTTTGCATCCTGTGTGACTGGTCAAATGTTAGGAACTATCTGTGTTCTGAAGAAATTTTTCTTCAAAGACTTACAGCCTCTCTATCTCTCTCTGTCTCTCACACAAACACACACACACACCTCTGCATTTCTGGGTAAAAGTGAAAGGTGACAAAAACATGACATCATTCGAGTGAGCTGTGGAAGAAATCAAAGGCTTCTAGGGGACCTTCACTACTTTATGAATGACTTGTCAAGTGCGATAAAGCAGTGGAGATATTCAAGCAAAGCTGATAAAGAAACATTTAGACCTTTACACTGATGAACGTTCCATGCTAGAACTCTAAAAACAAGTCAAAAGACGTTCATTAAAATAAAAGATTGTTTTGCTTTTATGTTAAGAAGCTGAGCCTACTGTATCAAGAGCGAACAACAGATGACTACAATTTCAACCAATTCCATAAGCTCTGAGGTTTAGACGTCCAAAACACAATATTGGCATTAAAAGGTGTCTCACCTACTGTAGGTGAAAGTGTGATTTTTTTATATATTTTTTTATAGGACCATAGAACATTTTTTTTTCCTAACATTTTTTCAAAAATAATTTACATTTCACATGAAAAAACATAAACCTGAAAAAATGTTTTATTCTAAAATGCAAAATTGTTAAGATATTGCAACATGAATTTGATGTGGTTACGGACACTACAGATTTTTTAGCTTTTATCAAAAAACTATTTAAAGCAACAAATTTTACAGGTCATGCTTCTTGGAGCTTAAAATGTTTGTATTAATATTCATAAAGGGCGGCACGGTGGTGTAGTGGTTAGCACTGTCACCTTGCACCTCCAGGGTCTGGGTTCGATTCCCGTCTCTGTGTGCATGGAGTTTGCATGTTCTC
>JAQQZS010000037.1:30396274-30409843 GCA_030068045.1 Platyallabes tihoni
CTCTGCAGCAGAGGTCAGTTTTAGTCTTGATTTCCTGTGAAGGTCTTCATGAGGGACAGTTTCATCATCATGGAGCTTGATAGGTTTTACAAACGCACTCGACACCATACTGTTCTTGTAAGAACTGTTCCAGAACAGTCGACCTTTATGTGAAACAATTGTTTTACAGGAAACTGCTTTTCTTTCACCAATTAGTCCATATCATCCACTTGTGAATGAGGTCTTACTAATGAACAAAGTGTAACAAAGTATAACCCACTGCACTTTTCCACTGCACTACTACTTTCACAGAAAATTAATCAACCAATCAGAATTCACAATTCATGGTCTACGATAAGATGATCAGTACAACACGTGCTACAAGAGGGGGTTTTCCCTGAAAGCCCCCAGAGGTCATGAATAACACGGAACAAATCGGTTGAGACCTTACATGCCTCCGTTTTGTCTCTTCTGGGTCATGAACATTCATAACACGACGTAATGATTCATACCACAGCGAACTATAAAATGTCAAAGTAGACCATCTCGTATAAAACGCTCCGCTAAACCTCCAGGACCGCAAATCGCTTTTATGGCCTGTAAGACGCCATATTTTCCCATGTTCCTTTATTTTTTTCTTTTGTAAATCTTTTTATTGAGCGCCCTCGATCCTTTCAGGGTTTGAGGCTAGTAACCGGGAACAGATGCAAATTTCAGTGGGAACTAAGTGATCATTTGTTGTGGTTTTGCTGCTGGAGTTTCTCTTCTAATTGCTGAATCACAGAGCTCAGCGTGGGCACGCAGACCAGAATGGAAGCGAGCGAAAGATCAGAGAAACAGACTGATGGCTTGGTTAAAAAAAAAAAAAAAAAAATCCCTTTGAGCTAGTCGTATGAATTAGCCTGATGTGGATTCAATGACCAGACTTGAATCTATTTGAAGGAACTAAGTTTTCAAGAATCATTATTTAACATAGTTAACAAATTATTTGACCTAGTTACCGTGGTAACTTATTGGACTTAATGCATAACTCACATAGTTATAACTCTGTGGTTATTGCATGTCATCATGGTTAGCAATCATTGTTATTATAGCTTAATGAGATAAACTGCACACAGAGTTTTAGCTCGCGGCTATCAGATATGAGGGTGGTGCGGTGCTAATGCTAGTCAGGCTTTGCAGTGCACCATTTATTTCCTAGTGATAAAACTGTTAGTACGGGCTAATAGCGAAGCCAGTTGCTGCCAAAGCCTCGAAAGCCCTCGCTGTTCCTTCGCCATTTCCCTTCTTTCCAGCAGCATGGAAGTGGCTCTACACGGGCCCACTGGGATAGTATCGGTCGGCTAATGCTAATGTGGAGCAATTTGGTGTTGAATGACCCGAGAAGCCCAGGAGAACAAAACCCTTGGCTTACTTTTTCAGCATTTAGAAAAATAAAACGCTTTATTTTGTCATAAAGCAACTTTCCAGAAACCTGGATGTAGATTTAGGTTTCGTAACCAAATGTTCCAGAGTCGACATTTCCTTGACAAATTCCTTAATAAAACAAAAAGAAATTGGCTGAAATTCAAACTTGTCTTGTCCCAATTTGTTACTTTATGTGAAAAATATTGGGTAAATATACAAATGAGGAAAGTTTTGTGTATTCAGAGGCGTGTTACACCGAATCCTAAAACAAGGTGTGTCACTGTGTAGTACTACATTTGAAAAGCATTTGGCATTTTCTTAATTGAAATTTATGCAAATGAAAAACAAATCTGCTTAAAAAAAAATCAGCTCTTTTTCCTCTGTTTCGTGTCCATAACTCTTGAGTAAGTTCTGAAAACCGCTTATGCAATTCTGTAATTTCAATCGAAAAGTTTGACTGCAAAATGAGATAAATGCCATTTTCACTATTTTTGGAAAAAGAAACATTTTCCTCAGGCACACACAATTCCATATCCTGAACTATTTTGATTAAAAAACTCTTTATACATCGAGTATTGTGTAGATTCTCCTATAGCCACTTGGGCAGCTTTGGTGACCTCTGGGGGTGTGCTGTGGGGTCTTGCAGCAGATTCTTTGGGTGATGTATATGTTGGTGTGGTCTCCATGGATCAGACAAGGAACATCCCACAGGTTCTTGGTTCTGGGGAGTTTTCAGGCCGGGTCAGTGCTTCTCATTGGCTTTTCCGTGTGATCGGACCTGATGGGTTAGAACTTGATTCCCGCAGGCATGCGTGAGTCTTGGGTGCCCATGATGCTGTCACCAGTTTTCTGGCGTATATTTATTTATTAATATTGATGTGTTAATGATTTGTGGTGTTAAAGTTATGGCTGATCAGTGTATTCTTCTTCTAGCACTCGTTTTGCTGCATTTGGGAAACATGACACACTATAGCTTAATATTGTTAAAGAACTCTCAACAGAGGTGTAATGACTTCTGTAGATGAGATGTTTGTTACTGTATGTCTGGTTTAATTCACTTAATGCTCTCCAGTTACAATGTCTGAAATCTATTATATCCTTATCGAGCTGCGGACAGACTCAATATGTGGTTGGTTGATGCCTAAACTGACATAATATGGTGTGTCCATGTACCGTGGTTGTGATCTGTCGTCATCTACCAATGTGAAACTGAAACTGGTAGAGGAGAAGGCTGATGCTGCTATAAACTAAATGGTTTGCATTGCTTTTAATACCTTCTCTTTTAATATTTCAACAATTTTAGCAACTAAAAACACTTTTACTTCTTTATTCCAATTGGATGCCAGTGACAATGCACCAAAAAAAACACAATCAAGGAATGAGTTTGCTATATTTTTTTATTTTGAAAAAATAACTCACTGATACTGAACAGCATTACAGTATCACAAACACCACTATAATCTGATTTATCTATTGTGAAAATAAAACCTGTAAGATCTGGATTTATAGCGCTTTGCAAAATCATGCCAAATATTAAAGCGGTGCAACTTGCAAAAAAAGGATTTATCTCATTTTGCAGTCAAACTGTTTATTAAAGGTCTGAATACTGATGTGGACAATTTGGAAAACACAACCTTCAAACCCATTATCAGATTAAACAATTGATTAAGATTCAGACTCAGTTATGTATGTTTGAGGTTGTGTTAATTTTATTCTTCTCCTTAGTATTTAATATCTGTTCATTCAGCAGATCTGTGAATCTTCAGGCTCTAACACTATTAAACTCTTAAATGTGTTTTTTCTTCACTGTTTTCTGAATTCATTCTGTGATCTGCACTACACACACACACACACACACACACACACACACACTCACACATACACACCATTCAGGGAGTAATGAACAAGTCGAGACGAGAAGCAGCGAGGCACACACTTTCCTTAACCTCAGTCTCTTACATTACAGCAGGAGGCAATTTCCCGCTAAATGTCATTACAATGTTTTTTTTTTTTTTTTCTTTGCTTGAGTATACTGGCAAAGTGGCATCATTAATTGTGTTTGGTTTTGGGCAGATAATCTCCCTCAGTAAAGCAGCCTGTAAAAACACATCGCTGCGAGTGTAATTACAGTCGCAGGCAGCGGCGCAGAGGCAAATTTATCTCTCGCTCAAATGATATTACGAGGCCACTGAGAAGCTGAGCATCGCACAGACTCCGGCTCGCACCGGACAGCCACGTGTACGGCAGCATCTCGGTGAGCCAGGCACGATGACCGCATGGCCGGACTTCTAGATAGTGGTGACGTCATGCACTCCTGATAGAACCCGGAGCAGGTATTTGAGTTGAAATGCGTGAAATATGAGAGAAATGAAAAAGACAAAAACTAAAAGCATTTCAAGATGTTCAAGTTAACATGCAAAAATATGCATCAAAAATATGCAAATAAATTAAATGTTTGAAGATATAACATAAACAATAAACACGTACGTCACTGTATGCCACTTTAATGTACAATTTAAAGTGCAATGCACAGACATTCAAGCGAGCAAGAGATTGATCCAGAGATGTTTTTAGCAAATGAATACAGAATGACATTGAAAAATGTATTTTTTTAATGATCTTTTCAATTTATTTCATGATAAAGTATTTTTAAAAGATCATTTGCAACTTTTTAAAATGCTCTTCCATGGCTTCCTTCTCCTCATCTCAGTCGCTCCTGAGATGCTTCTACAACATGACTGGAGTCCACCTGCACATCACTGAATACACTCACACACTCACTCTCGCTCACTCTCGCTCACTCTCTATACTGCTCATCATTTACAGGTCACGGGAGGCCTGGAGCCTTTCCCAGAGGACTCATCAGGCAGGATGCACCCTGGACAGGGTGCCAATCTATTGCAGAGCGCAAGCACACACACTCAAACACTCACTCACACACTACGGGCAATCTGTAAACACAATTAGCCTAATCTGCACGTCTTTGTAAAACACACCAAGCTCTAGGAGAACACGCAAAAACCACACACACACACACACACACACACACACAGACCATAGGCGGGAATCAAACTCAGACCCTGCTGGCCACAAGGCTAACCACTGAACTCATTGGACTGTACCTGACTCGCTTTTTCATCTGAATCTGAATAATTTTTATGAAGTGGTTTTATCTGGACAATGCATGCTGTATGTACAGTACACTGTTTCATTATAGCTAAAATTATGTGTTTTGATCTGTTTGGATTTGACGCTTTTTTGCCTCACCTGTTTTTATCTGAATCATTTTAATCTGGATGGTTTTAGTTTAATCTCATTTATTTATTTATTAAATACTGGTGGTCATAGATTATTTTCACCTAAATCGCTTTTCTCACATACAGTACAATCATGTTGAATTATACGGAATCATCATAATTGTGTTTATCGGTATGTTTTTTTGTCTGAATAATTAAGTTAAGCTGAATCATCAGTCCCCACTCTTTAGTCACCAGTGACCTTGATGCGCCCGCCGGGCGTGGTCTCGGTGTCACCGGTGCTCGTCGGCCCACGTGGCTGGAAGTGGATGTGGGACGCTGGATCCTGCGGTATATTTGGATGTTTGCATCCATGTGATCCGGGCTCATGTTTTCAGCTTTGGGCTGGGGGAAATGGGATTGTGGCCTGATTTCCTGTGTGAGGGCTAAAATAGACACACGCACAGCGGAGAGCCTTTCAGGCTCGGCTATTTACAGATCACACACACCGTGTGCACACGGCGGGCCAAGGAGATACGTGATAATGCTCCCTCACACGCGGCGCAGGGCGAAGGGTAGGTGGGTTGCGTGGGTGCTTTTACGCTTTTACACACAGACGCCAGGATCGAACCCGAGACGGGAGGTGACTGATCATCACGTCTGAACATCACGCCGTGTCGTTTCACGTTTCTGCATGTACAGGAAGGACATTTTGAAGAAAGGAATTTTTCAACCTTAAACATCTAGTGTGAAGTTTTACAGTCTTTTACAATCTTCAGCTATAATGTTGTCAAATTCATTCATTCATTCATTTTCTATACCGCTTTATCCTTGATCAGGGTCGCGGGGGACCTGGAGCCTATCCCAGGAGGCTTCGGGCACGAGGCAGGGTACACCCTGGACAGGGTGCCAATCCATCACAGGGCACATACACACACACACCCACCCATTCAATGTTGTCAAATATCTCAGTAATATACCAGTGTGTCTATTCGTCTTTTCGTCTTTGACCCATATTTAAACGCGCATGTCGAGCTTTTCTCAGTTACTGTACCTGCTCGAGGATCAGCACAGGAAGTTCAACTTTCTGAAGGACATCGTGTCCCGCTTATCTCTCTGACACACAAAGGCTTTTCAGGACTTTTCCACACAGAGCTGCTGATACGCACCGAGTGTTCTTAAAAACAAAGGTTTGGTGCGGCTGCGTGCAAACATTTTTATACCCTGTTTTAGCAGCCAATATAGTAACATGGACAAAATTAAATGCTGCTGTTGCAGATTTTATTTCATTACATATTATTATTAATATGTAATAAAATAGGAATAATAATAATAATAATAATAATAATGATAATAATAATAATAATAATAATAATAATATATCAATAACAATATCATTAACAAGAACAAAAATAATAATTTTCCTAATTAGCATGAATAAATTAATAAATGAATGAATGAATAAATCTGTTGGCATAATAATAATAATAATAATAATAATAATAATAATAATAATAATAATAATAAAAAGGAGAAGGAGGACAAGAAGAAGAATAAGAAGAAAACAAAAGAATTTACCATGAGTAAAAGGATACAATTACAGTTTAGAGAACATGAAAGATGTTTTATTCAGATTTTCTTTCTTTCTTTCTTTCTTTCTTCATTAATAAATGAATATTGACCTTTCGATTAAACCCAACACGTTTAACATCTTTTATGACAGTTCATCACATTACACTTCTGGATTCGTCAGAAGTTGTTGATTAATTCTCTGAAACAGCAGTTTTGACAGAAGCGCAGGCTTGTACAGTAGTAATGCTTTATTAGTTCTAATTGTAATAATATTATCGTTTCTATACAATAGTAACATTTCATTTAAATGGACGTGCAAAACAGATGCGTCATGTTAGCAGATTAAAAAAAAAAAAGAAATAATTGATATGGCAACATTTTTTTGTGGAAGGAGTCTCCAGTATCAGTGCTTACAGTGAGAGGTGAAGCTGTAGAGGGGGTTTTGTGGTTTCTTAGAGGAAGGTAACTAAGTAGGTAACTTAGAGATATATAGTGCATATACGAGGCCTGAGAGAGAGAGAGGGAGAGGGAGAGGGAGAGGGAAAGAGAGGGAGAATGTGCAGTAATTGAGTTCATCACTCAGCAGTATTGGTCAATGTGAAGTAAGCGCAGTGAAGGTGATGACCACGAACACATCAATCTCACACCACTGACTCCAGCACTTTCTGCAAACAAGCCGCAGCCAGAGACGCCGCCACACCCCTGCGTCTTTAGCTCTCACACACACACGCACATACAAACACACACAAACACACACATGCACACATACTTGCTTAACCACAGCAAATTTCAGGAAAACATCTGCACATCATCAGGAAAGGAACCGCTGCTGCACTCAGTCAGTCTGCATCTGCGTGTTCCTCACTGTGTCTTTCTGCCTGCACTCCTTCATGTCAGTTTTTTTAATAAAATGTAAAAGTTCAGCTAAACTGTGCAAATGGAAATTAAAGACATCATCCCATGCTTTTGTATATATTTTTTTTGTTCCACCCATTCCGACAAATATAAGCAGGCTTCATGAAAAGCAGTCCTGTCACATTAATTGGAAACAATTTCAGCTGCACATAAAAGCAGCGTCGCTCTCTCCCAGGAGAACCTGATTCCGAAAACGAGTGCAGAACTCCATCCTTCCAACTCCATCCTTCCTCTGCGTCTCAGCTCTTTATCAGACTGGAATGCAGATCAGACTAGTTTTGACCCCGGGGGTATTCTGTGACAGTCGGACGACTGAGAAACCACAGCGAGAGTGTCATCCACACACACACACACACACACACACACACACACACACCCACACACACATACACAGATGGACCGAGTGTCTAAAACAGGAATTTAAAATATGTGTTTGAAACGCAAAACACGTTTTTGTGATTTAACTATTTGTGTTTGATCTTGTAAAAGGAAATTAAAACAAAACAAAACAAAAAAAAGATATGTGATTTGTATTAAAATGCCTTTGTGTTTTTAAACTGCATTTCATTTTTTTAAATGTCTACAAAAAACATAGTGACACTAAAAGAAAAAAGAACAGTTTAGCGCTGGCTCGAGGCTAGAAGCAAAGTCGTATCAAAGACCTTCTGCTTGCGAGCAGCTCTCGAACAAATTCATTTAATGAACAGCCCATGAGGAAGACAGCTCCTTCTGTTACTTAGAAGTGTGTAAGCACTGCAGCAGCTTCAGTTTATGAAGAGCGCACAGACAGCGCAGGCCTCTGAGCAGCTCATGAACAGTTCAGTGATGTCTGATTGTAAAGATTGCCACAGCTTCTAATTGGGAACCGTTCATTAGGGATTTTAGGCAAAAATTCCCCATGAACTGTTCAGGAACAGCACATCACCTTCTGTTTATGAACAGCTTATGTACAATGGAGTTATGGAATTATAAAAAAAAATATATAAACAGCTGAACAGTTCGTGATTGCCAAAAGCTCATACAATCCTCTGAACAGTTCATGAAACATTTAGCAGCTTCTGTTTGTGATTTAAGAAAAAGAAAAAGAAAGAAAGAAGGAAAGCAGCCAAATTTATTTCATTTTGTGAACAGCTAAAGAACAGCTCAACACCTTCCAATTGTGCACGTGTAGTAAATAGTACCACGGGTTCTGACTGTGAACAGTTTATTACAAACATGTGTGTTTCTTCGTTCACAAGCAATGTAACTCTGAAAGTGAACTGTTCATCAACAGCATGGTACCTTCTCTTTCTGAACAGTTCATGAACAATTCAAGAACAATGCAGTAGTTTTTGCTTGTTGGTTTTGTCATGAACAGCCAAACTGTTCCTGTTTGCAAACAGTTGATGAAATCAGAGTACCAGCTTCCGCTTGTGCGCAGCGACGCAGTGCTGTGAACAGTTCATGAATAGTGCTCTAGTTTCTGTCTGTGCGACGGACCGTGTTATTCGGTTATGAACAGCTGAACTATTTATGTTGGTGAAGAGCTCGTGAACAAATGCAGGAACTTCTGTTTGTGAACAGTTCACGGATATGGCAATCATGTGGACAGTTCATGAACAGTGTAGCAGCTTTTGCGTGTGAATAAACAGTTCATAATCAGCAAAACTGAACAGTTAACACGCAGCACATCAGCTCCTAATTGTGAGTAGTAAATGAATCAACTTTCTAACCTGCAAGTAAACAGTGTAGCAATGTTGGATTGTAAACAGTTCATGAACAGTTCTTAAGCAGTGCAACCCTGTGAACAGTTCATGAGCAGGGCAACTCTGAACAGTTCTTGAATAAAGGAAAAGTTCATGCAGAGTGCAGCAGCTTCTCTTTGTGAGCAGTTAGTGAAAGGTGCAGCTCTTTACATTAATAAACAACTCATAGACAGAAAATGAAAAGCCCTCATCACTGAATGTTCTTTACTCAAAAGCTCCCTCTCTCTCTTTCACTCTCTCCCTCTCTTTCTGCTTTTTTTTCCCTTTCCCCTGCTGAACCGTGACATGCCTTTCACAGCAAGCCTGAAACACATCTCGCGCTGGCTCCCGGTGCAGCTATTCGCCAGGGGTTAGAGGGGATTTGTAAACACTCCGGGCATGCGAGTGCTTTAAGTACACTACACAGCTGAGCGAGTGCCGCCTTTTCTACACTCCAGTGCACTCCTGAGGGTGTGGAGGTAGTGCGGGGATGTCAGACTGGTGCTTTTGTTCAATGTGGTTTAAAGGTACAGGAGGGAGATTCTGTCATCTGTTCTTGTACCGGGTCACGGAAGGCCTGGAAGCTATTCCAGGGGCCTCTGGGCACTGGGCAGGGTACACCCTGGACAGTGTGACAAACCATAGACATACTCACACACTACAGGAAATTTGGAAACACCAATTAGTCTAATCTGCATGTCTTTCAACTGAGGGAGGAAACTGGAGTAGCCAAAGGAAACCCAACAAGCACAGGGAGAACATGCAAATTCCATGCACATAGACCGGAATCTATCCCTCAACCCTGGAGCTAAGGTGACAATGCTAACCACTACACCACCGTCCCACTCCAAACCACAAAATATGAAAAATATAAAAAATATATATATTTTAAATTTTTCCATCCATCTTTCCATCCATGCCTCTGTTTCTGTGTCTGTCTATCTCTCCATCTGTCTGTGCATTGTCCTTAAAGTGATATAATGAAATAAAATAATTGGATGTTAGTAGGATCTGTATGGTTTTATTTAGTGTGTGAAGGGCCCTATTGTTCTTGTAAGGATTTATTTTTTTCCAGCAGCTTTTGGGGTCTTAACATGCTCAAAACTTCATGGAAATCGTGCTGAGGTTGTGTGGCTGGGCTCTGGGTGCGGGGCGTGGGACGGGGCCGTCACACAAAATTTTCCAGCATAGCTCATACACACTTGCATGTATGCATACAAAACCCAATACACGTTTAGATCTCATTGAGGTTAACAACTTTCACAATGCATGTCCCGGACTCTATTCAAAAGGAAGTAACCCAGTAGAATTTTATATACTCCTCTTAGGGGATTTATATGATCGCCACCAAACTGGGCCAATGTGATCTCAAGATACTGAGGATGCAAAATTGTCAAGGGATTTCTATCAAGGGATTTGTATTTTTCATATCTCAAACGGTTCAGGCGTGACGAGGTCTTAAACTTCCTGAGTGACATCACAGTGTGATACTTTTTTCCTGCATTCGGGGCTTTTTTGAAGGACTTAAAATAAAATTCTCCCTATTCTAAAAGTATGTCATAATGATATTGGTATGTCCCCATAAATGCATGTGCTCACTGTCTTTTTGGTGAGCCTGGGTGGTGACGGGACAGGTGCTTGGGCCCGATCATTGTTTCTTGCAAATATATTTAGAATCTGGAATTGACCCACAATGAGGTTAAATGTCAAAAATAGTTGACTATGTTGTTTACTAAAAGCAAAAAGATATTCATCTTAGACACACAAGTCAGAAATAACATGGACTTCATGGTAGTGGAGGCACTTTATTTGTTTTTTGATAAATATATTTTAATAATAATAATAATAATAATAATAATAATAATAATAATAACGGTAATAATAATAATAATAATAATAATAATAATCATACTAATAATAATAATAAATAATATCAATAATAATATCAATGTTGTGGGATCCTGCTAGTGTGAATGTGGAACTTTTTTGTTTAATTCAAACAAAAAATTTACTTTAGTGTTAACTTTAATAAGTAGTAGTAGTAGCTTTTAATGAAAAATGACATAATTTAATTACCTATAATCAAAGGTTTGCACTAGCTGGAGAAAAGAGGATGCAAACTTTAAGATCGTAAAATGAAAGCCGAAGCTTTCCTAAACAAGTAATTTATTTATTAAAAAAGAACAAGTTAAAAAGTTAATTTGTTAACAAGTGATATCTAGGGTGTTTACAGGTAACACTATGGAATGTCCACAGAACAAGTTAGTTCCAGTCACTGTTCCTTCTCAGCTGTGTATGTGACTTGTCGATGTGTTTTGAAAAGCCACTCAGTTGAAGTAACTGACAGACAACGATTAGAAATATGTCTGAGTCCTAAAACATGAATAACCCTAGATGCATTAGCTTTCAGCTTAGCCAACCATGTTTATTATTCCCGTTTGCAAAAACTTGTTAGTATAACTGTGCTACCGGAAGTGCCGTCAACTCACGTTAGCCTGCTAATGCTAACCAGAGCAAATCAGGTCAGAGTTGTAACTGTTGTAACACACATGCTTTCTTTTGTGTCTTGCATGTACTCAGTGCTAATGTTTTAAGTAAGATTTTTTTTTTTGCATTTGATAAATATGTTGCTCATATTCTTTGCTCCGTTCTGTACGTTATTCGTTTCCACCCTGAGCGCATTTGAGCCTAAGTGCACTCTTGCTTGTGTGCTTTAGATGCTATGCTTGTTTTCCCAGCAGCCTGGAGGTCCTGACCCTGACTGGGTACACGCCAGACAACACACAGCCTCAGAATTTACACTCCGCATGACTAAGAGGCCTTCGGACCAAACTGCGGCTAGCCAACTTACAGCGAGTCCCATTAAACGGCTCCAGTGGAGGGCTCCTTTAAAAGCAGACGTCTCCTTTCGTCCCCACGTCTCGATGGTCGAATGTAAGTCCGGCGGGGGAAAAAAAGAGCCTATCATGGGGCCCTTTGCAAAATCGAACTTTTTTCTTTTAAACTTTATTCTTTCTACCCAAATCCCTAGAGTAATGGCCTTTCCAGTGTGACTCCAAGCCTGGCTTATAATTAAACATTCTTTTAGCTGGTTAACCAGAACTATGAAACAAAACCAGGGTGAGAGAGAATAACTTACCCCCTCCCCATCTCTCTCTGTCTCTCTCTTTACTCCAATCATTTAACAGTGAGCCAGTGAGCCTTGTAAACACGGCAGTTATGTCTAGAGTGGGAAACACATGAGCTAGACACACAGACTCCAAACCCCCCGCTGCTGCCTCTCGAGTAGTCTTCCCTTCTCTGCTGCGAGAACAAACACAAACTCCGTCCATAAGCAGCAGATCCAACAATACGAGACTTGAAACCTGGAACAGTATTTCCGCATGGAAGCATCCTCTCTCTGAACAGATCAGAGTTTCTTTTCCTCAAGACTTTCTACATTATTTAGACTTTGAAGTCTGTACATGAGCGCTGTCTCTAAAATCTCTCTATCGTCTCTCAAGTGCTTTGTACAGTAGATCTGTTTCTTCTACAACAGCGATCTTGAATCCTGTGTTCTGATCGGGCTGCAGGCGTTGATTCATTTTCTGCAGGTCTATTAAGACCTTACTCACATTCACACAGAATTGTAACCTACAGCTAATAATAGCTGAATGAAAAGAACATGGTGTTATTTCACAAATAATAAAGTGTGTATTAATAATTGTTAATGATGGTGAAGTTTTCTGAAAGGAGATTATTGGATTTATTATTATTGGAAGATTCAGTGTCAGTTCTTTATGAAGACTAGTACTCACTTCCATAGTTGTTGCTATAGATTTATGTAATGTGATGTGCCATGGGCAGTCATACTGTACAGTAAGATTGTGGCTTTCCAGGGTGGCCTGTAGTGGTTTGGATATCTTTTGAGAATGCAACTACGGATTTCTATAACCCAAAGATCCACCATATGTTTCCCTAGGCCTATCCATGGCCTTCTGAAGTCAAGTGTAGTGAACCATAGTGGCACCTTGGTAGGGAGATGGAAGTGGCAGGATGGAAAGTGAGCTTTAATGTTTTCTGTGTCATTTTTGTTCTGCATGCTGAAATACTGTATTTACATTTAGGCATTTGATGCCCTTATCCAGAGCAACTTATATTTTTTATCTCATTATACATCTGAACAGTTGAGGGTAAAGGACTTACTCAAGGGCCCATCAGTTGTAACTTGGTGGTCATGGGGTTTGAACCTGGGATCTCAGGAGTTAATGACTTAACTACTGAGCTACCCCATATATTGCCACCAATTGTGCAAGTTCTCCCACTTAAAAAGATGAGAGACGCCTGTACTTTTCACCATATGTATACCTCAACTACTAGGACAAAATAAGAAAAAATCCAGAAAATCACTTTGTAGGATTTTTAATGAATTAATTGGTATGGAATTGGTAATTCTGACTTTCACACACCTGTAACTTCTACTTTAAGAGTCTCCTCTGTCCTCCCCTTGTTACCTGTATTAATGGCATCTGTTTAAACTCGTTATCCATATAAAATAAACCTGTCCACAACCTCAAACAATCTCCAAACTCCACTCCTCAAACAATCACACTCCAAACTCCACTATGGCCAAGACCAAAGAGCTGTCAAAGGACACCAGAAACAAAATTCTAGACCTGAACCAGGCTGGGAAGACTGAATCTGCAGTAGGTAAGCAGCTTGGTGTGAAGAAATCAACTGTGGGAGCAATTATTAGA
>JAQQZS010000037.1:30428070-30446560 GCA_030068045.1 Platyallabes tihoni
AAGTAAGTAAATAAACAAATAAGGAAGGAATGAAAGGTGAAAAAATAGAGAAAAAGAAAATACACAAACAAACAAATAAAAAAGGAAGAAATGAAAGAAATAGAGATAAAGATGCAGAAGTTCATAAACAAACAAACAAGTAAATAAATAAGGAAGGAAGAGAATAGAAAGTAGATAAATAAGCAAAGATAGACAAACAAACAAACAAACAAACAAACAAATAAATAAATAAAAAAGGAAGAAGGAAAAATAAAGTATATAAGTGAATTAGGAAGAAGAGAAGGAAGAAAGATGATATAAAGTGGACAAATAAATAAGCAGTAAATAAATAAAATAAAATAAATAAATAGATAAACTGATGTCATTTAGTTGTGAGTTTAGTGTGAAGTTGTGTTTAATTGCAGCTCTGCGGGGCTCCTGAGGGCCCGGGTGTTAGATTTGCCCCCACGGCTTCACCTGCACTCGGACCTCGGCGGTTAGAGTCACTGTGCAGTGTTTTACACACACACACACACACACACACACACACTTCGTTATCAGCTCTGAGCCGACCTCAGAGCTGCTTTCAAGGACGAGGAGCGCTAACCAGAGACCAGTGTGTTCCACCCGAGTGTGTGTACACACACAGTTTGTGTTCTGCTCGGCTCGGTCAGGTGGACGCCGTGTGAACGTACGAGCGAGGGATTTCAGAGAAGTGTATAAATAGGAGGTGAAGAAAGAAGTTTAGAAAGGAACTGCATTCGTTTTCTCTCTTTCTGTCACACACACTCCTACACAAACACACACACGCCTCTCTTCTGCAGTACGTCCAGGCTTCTTGGGAAAAACCCCAGAGTCGTGACACACACAGTTTCGGTGTGTTAACGTCTTTTTCCAGAAAAGTTCGCTCCTTGATCACTTAAGTGTAATTACTCAGATCGCTGCAAACTTACGCTAGGCTTCCTCTTCTTCTTCTGTTTTAATATTTTACCGTGTGTGTGTGTGTGTGTGTGTGTGTGTGTGTTAAGCGTGCACTACTGTGTGTTATAAAGTTATAAATGTCTTCCAAAGCCGTGTGCAAACACAAGCTCTTTAACCAGAGGACAGATTAGGGACATGATGTGTTCGGGCCGCAGTGCTACACGGTTACACAAACAAGCAGCCATTATCGATGAACACACACACACACACACACACACACACACACACACACACATGCGTGCGAACGACTGCAAGTTTTATTCCAGATGAGCCACGCAACATTAAAACAACAACAAAACAACAGCAACAAGGAAAAAATATAATAATAATAATAATAATAATCACCATCTTTGTAATATAGTGATTAAAAAATATAGACACTTTCTTTAGACCTGCCACTTCACTTTTTTTCCCTAAGCAAACCCATGTAAACGCATCTTTTCCACCTTGTGTCGTGTTTGTTACTCAGAACGAAGCTGATGTTCAAAACCACTTCTCATAGAATCAGCTCTCATTCTAACTGACCACCAAATGATCTCATTCTGCAGGTTTTTCTTGACATATTCATGGTTTCTGCTTAAATCAAAGACATGCAGAGGAGCTCACCGTCGAAAGGTCAACAATCAGGACATGCATTAGCTGTGCTGTGGAACATCATAAAGGCCGTCACCACTGAGTCAAAAAGAAAGATTAAGCCCCAAAAACAGGACGTTCATATAAAACTTGGATTTGTTTAGTATTTTCACTCTCCTGTACAGCAGGTGGCAGTATGTATCTGGTTGGGTTGTAAGACATCATTAAACACAAAGTGAAGAAGAGAACGAGGACATTAACCCTCACTGAACGCCTAATGTTATTGATATTTCGGGGAAAACATCTCAAGATCTCATGTGCCTTTCTACTTTATGAGCCACGGCTACGCAGGTCAGAGGATGAGATTGGAGATTTCAGGGCACACTGATGACGTCGCTTCAAATTCCATTTGCAGGTACAATTGGCTTTTATATCTGGTTCTGGTTCTGTATCTGTGCTCGAAATGGCCTTTTCCAGCAGACTTGGGCGTGGTTCCAGAGCACTGTGGAACGCTTGTGTTCTCACTGATCAAAATAAACCAAACTTTGGGGTCAAATGCTCTCAAAAATTGACCCAGGGGCCCAAATGTGACAGCACTCTTAGAGAGGCAGCTGAGCGACCTACAGTACAGCAACATCAAAGGAGATGTAGGACCTTCTAGCAAGTCCTGCTGACTCCCTGCATGTGACAATGACGTCTTGGATCCAGCCTGTCTGAGGTATGGGAGTAGACGTGAACCCTAATTTTCTTACCAAACAAAGCATCTAAGCCCAAGTTATTCACCCTTTATGGTCGGATGGAACCAAGGTAGAACCCAGGGCGAAGCATGGTGGTGGGAGCATCATGCCTGTAGAGCTGCTTGTCTCCAGCTAGAACTCAGGAGATGGTCAAGATACAAGGAACCATCGATAGAGCTCCAGTAAATCAATTTCTGCTCAAAACCTGCACACCTCTCTTAGACAGCTGGAAATTCCCCAGGGTGGAAATGTGACCTCCAGGACAATAATGACCCGAAACATACATGGGAGTCAACCGAGGGATGGCTTTAGAAGAAGATGAAGAAGAAATCGTAGTGAAAATCTGTAAAAGGACAACATGAAGAGGGCTGTGCTTTGGAGATCCCCTGATAAGTTGAAAGGATTTGTAGATGTGAAACTTGTTTTTTGCAAGAAAGACCAAAATATATATATAGAAGGAAAGAGCACAGTGTTAAGCAAGACTGATGTAAGCACAATAATGGATAAATCACAGTTCAGGACAAGGGAGACCAGAAGAAGAGGGACGTCTTAAAAGCTCAGTGTGTGTGTGTGTGTGTGTGTGCGTCTCAGCATTGCTGCAGGAAATGAACGTGGGCTTCCTGGAGGAAACAGATCAGTGTAATGACTCGGCGAGAGCTTCTCCTGCTCCTTCACTGACCTCCGCACATCCTCTGAAAATCACACACACACACACACACACACACACACAAAACCACAACTGTCCCAGATGCACGACGCACGGTGCACCCTCACACACATTACAGACGCGACAAAGAATCTCTACAAGAAGCGAGGAACGCATGAAGCCCCTGGGATAACTCCGGGCTGATCTTATTGTGATGGAGATGTATTCACGGCTCTGCGTTTCAGTCTTAAATAATCTGCATTAGAAATACGAGTCAAACACTTAAGAAGGTGTTCGGTTTTTAAAATAAATAAATAAATAAATAAATAAAAAACAGACAAGTAAAATCCCAAACTTTTTGGGGAGGAAGTATAAGTAAGTAAATAAGTAAATAAATAAATAAATAGATAAACATTTAAAAATGAGTCAAATATTTAAAAATGTTATATACCAATATATTTTTTTTTCATTAAAAGATAAAAACTTAAAAAAATATAAAATTATTATATTTTTATATGCAAACTTTGTCTTCTTAAATATTAGGAAAATGTATTTAAAAATTAATCAGCTTTTGCTTTATGAACATTTTCTGAATATTAATAATACATTTTAATTCAATAAATAGATGCGTATATAATTTTAAAGTGTACAATAATTGAGAATTGGATAAATCTAATTTAGAGAGAAAATCAGGGGGAAAAAATTAAAATAAAGTGTTTAAAATCTTTATTTTGGCACTAGTATATATTTTTGTTCCCTCTTCAAATTATATTCCCAAACTTTATATTCATTTATTTTATTTTATTCATTTAATTTAATTTTCATAGTATTTTTAGTTGAAACCAAAATCTCACACACTTCTCTGTTAAAAAGATATTTCGACTGACTTCTTCACAACTCACACATTCCATCCTACTGTGTGTTTCTTTCTGCGGGTCGATTAGGCCGTCTGTTTTATTTACATCTGAGGTTATTTTAATCCAATCGATAGGAAACATTAATTTCAGCATTAATTCACCCTTTCAGTAATGAGTGTAAGAACTTTTTGAAGTTTCTGATTGGCCAGTTGGTATAATTATGAATTAATTAGGAATGATCAGACAGATGCTGCATAGTTGAGTTTGGAGGCACAAATTAACTCTCAACAAACTTTGGTCCGAAAGGTTCAGATCAACCGTCAGACACCAATGATGTAACTGGTGAAGGTGTTGGAAGCTTTGGATATGTACAGGTAAAAGAACAGCATGTTAATCAGTTTAACCTGGAACGCAGAGTCTAATTTATGATCAGATTTATCTGTTATTTGTTTGTACACATGATATGTGTCCAACCTGGGCTCTTAAGTGTGTGTGTGCGAATTTATACAGTAAGAAGACTGACTATTGTGAGCCTCGACCTGATCGACTATACTGCAGAGTTTAAACTCTTTACGTTTATGTAGGTTCACAGCGTTTAGCATCCGCACTAATGCAGAACAATCTCATTTAGTCAAAAGTGTGTGTGTGCAGAAATGTAAGTCATAACATACACTTCAGATGTTGAAAGATTTAATGCTAACTCATTATTATTAATTATAATTGTGCATTAGTCAATATTTAATTGGTGTAAAAGTGAGTCGAAGTAACTTTTCCAGCCTTTACACTGATCGCTCACTTGGTGCTTCGAGCTGTATTGTACACTTTACCTTTTATGGAGTTTTATGGGCGTCGCTATGTGCAAATCTAATGGAAAACTAATCCATATCTCAGGCTGGCTCTCGCAAACACTCACACACAAACGAGTCTGAATTTAAACATATAATTGAATTAAGTTATTCAGGTTGGGACTATACGAGAGATGCTACCATGTACGTAGGAAAAAAGAAAGAAAGAAGTGGATGGAGTGAAATGATGTGGATTAATGCTGAGTTTCCCAAAGTAACGTAACGCAAACATCATGATGAAATAAGATCACGCTATGATAAGTGATGAAGCGACAGTCATACAGTCAAACTTTCTCTCTTTCTCAAGTTAAGACTGCAATAACAGATGCACTTTTTGTGTGTGCGTGTGTGTGCATGTGTGTACATGTGTGTGTGTGCATGTAACTGAAATATTTTCTTTAAAAATCATGTTATCCCTCCTAAATACTGCTCATGAATCGTGTAGCATTGTTGCAGCCTTAACCCATCACACACACACACACACACACACACACACACACATACTGCCCCTTTCTAACCAATTAATCATGGGGAAACTGTTTCGAACCCTCATGAACGACACGTTTCTATCCACTTAGACCGACTCAACAGATCACACCCAGTTTTTGTGTCTAAATAAATAAACTAATAAAGACTTTCTCAAGCGTTCGACTGCATGACACTTTATAAGGCATCGCAGTACGTGTTGCATTTCTGCCTCATGAGCTTTCCGGAAAAGGGTTTAGACACACTGACTGACACACACACTCACACACACTCGCTTAAACCTAGGGATCGTTTTATTGTCCTATTGTTAGTCTAGAAGGTCAACGGGTTCAATCGTTCCATGTTCTGGATGTGCAAATTAACACTTACTAATTATTATTATATCCTCAATTAATTACTATGAATACTATCATTTTATGCTTTCATGGGTATTTAACTCTACCACCAAGTGCCTGTCTCTTCTGTATAAAGATCTAGAGTAGACCTTTACTCCTGTATCATCTGTTTTTTAAACATATTTCTATTTACACATGTGCATTAAAGGCGCAATATGTTAAGTTTCCAGGCTAGGATGGAAAATTACAGCCGAATACGGTTGAGGTTTTAACCTGCTTTGGATGTTCCAGACACTTTGTGGTGTTTTATATAAGCTGCAGCGTAATCCTTATTCTGTGGAAAAAAAAAATTATGTAAACGTAAAAACGATCTGAACGCAACTTTTACCACATGTGTAGATTTTCGCTGTGAATCACATGTAAAGCGACAAAGCCAGATGCAAAAATTATAATGTTGAAAGTCTTCAAGCTTCTGTTAACGTTCACACACAAAAATAAGATGAAAAGATATTTTAATAAGTCTGTAGTGCGCGAGAAAGATTGATTTCTTGGTTGTTTTTTTTTTCCCCGATTCAGGATATGAAACCTCTGACAAAAACCTGTGGCTTACGAGAGCATGTACCAAAGCGCCGGATGAAGCTTATGACACATCGTCGTCCTTTATAACGCACAGACCTGATCTGCTTTTTCGCTTCTTTTTTTTCAATTTATTATTTTTTTTAATCAAATATCAGTTTTTCAGTTGTACAATCTGATTTCAAGACTTGCTTTAATCATCGACTCTGCAGCTCAACATCTCCACCGCTTGTGGTGGATCAAGTCAGAAATAAATATAAATATTATAGATTACAGATGATAGATGATAGATTATAGATTATAATGAACTTAGAATGACCTTCCTGTGAAGACTAACGAGCTGCACAAAAAAAGTGAAGAAATGAATCAAAACACAGATGTTCTGAAGCCCAAAATGCTTTTGTTTTGTTTTATTATTATTGCATATCATATAATTGTATGAAATGAAAAATAAGCACATATGAACATCACTTATGGTTAGTGAGTGAAATAATTTTGCACAGCAAAATATATATATATTTATATATATATGAGAGACTTTTCTTTTTTTCAATTTTTCCTTGTTTTTTAATTAACATACTTAAAAAATTTAATTGATGAACGGTATATTTCCATTTTATACAAGCAGGGTGTCAATCCCTGGCTATAAAACAATGTCCAGACATTATTGATTATTATATTATTGCCTCGGAAATAATGAATTTACAACAACAATGATAAAAAAATTAAAAAATGAAAAGAAAACACAAACAACAAAAAAAGCCCTGCTCGACAATGTAACTAAGACAAGATTGTGAGATCATAAACTCTCCAGCGATGCCATGAGATGTCTTTATTTATATATTTATTATCATATATTTTTTTTAGCGTTCTAGATAGATTCCATGGTGTGATATGCTGCGTGATTAGCTACAGGCTACATTTTAGTGCAACTCAGTCCCAAATTGTTTTTTTTTCTTCTCTTAAATTCACTGTTCCTCGCACTGACTAAACTTAATACTTTGGTTTTTAAAAATGCAGTTCAGTGTGAGGATTTCGAGGGGGCTACATTGGTCAAACTGCTTTTTTTCATGGCAAGCACATGCTGAAATAATAATAATAATAATAATAATAATAATAATAATAAAAGCTTCTGCATCATAACAATCCTGCTGTATAATACACACTGTGTGAGTCCTTCCAGTTCACCTTAACACTATGATTGATAAAGAAAGAGTTTAGTGCATAGGGCAATGAACCTTGCGTCTAAAAGCCAAACTTTTTTTTATGTCTTTCATTCATCCATCCATCCATCAAGCCATAATCAAAGTTCAAACACACACACATGACAGCACTATTCTTAGATCGTGAACCCTGCGGTTTATTACACGTATAAAAGAAAAAGCAGTCCATGAAACAATCCTATCAGTTTTAGGCCCCAGTTTAAGACTCCATCATTTTTTTTCTTTTTTTTTTCTTTTTATTTTAGTTAGTTTTTTTGTGTGTGGTTTTTTTTTTTTTTTGCAAGGATGAGGTCCTTGTCCCCTGAAACATGTCTTCCGCTCGGCCAGCTCTCAACAGGAATGGGTTCAGTGCATGGGCTGCGTGTGGATGGCCGCTCAGGTCAATGCGGGAGGAGGGATGGTGCGAGGCGAGGAGGATGTCCTTTCACTTTTTTGTACAATATTCCAAAAAAGTGACTTGGCAACAAACAAAGGAAGAGGATGAAGAATGCCATGCTGGAGTTATTATCCAAATGAAAAAAAAAAGAGTTCAGTTCTCAAGCAAAAAAAAAAAAGTACAAGAAAAATGAACCGTACATGTCCAGCATGCAGGCAATAATATTAACAGTCTCTCTTTTTTTTATTTGCATTTTGTTTTTTAAAAAAATCTGCAATAGCTTCTTCTATAGCTTCTTTCTTAAAAGTCGTCTCATTAAACACACTCACTTCCACACAGAAAAGCTCTCACACACACAACGCAGACAGGACAGGATGTACGTATATGAGATGATAATGATGAAGGAGGGAAGGTGGCTTGGGGCTCTGGTCCTCCAGAAAAAAGAAAAAATAATATGCACACACAAAAAAAAGAATGCACAAAGTCTGTTCCGAAGGGAAAAGCAAGCATTTTAAGTTAGGACTGATGAACAAAAAGTAAAAATGGCAGTCTGTTTATGGAGGAAAACAAACTTATGCATGAGGCATGTTTCAGATGAAAAAAAAAAAAAAACACAACATGATATGGAGGGAAAGTTGGGTCTGTGCAAGCAGGAAGGAGGATGGGGTGAATAAGGACACAGATTGGTTTGGGAAAGAATGGAAAAGTTGCAAAATCCATAATAATAATAATAATAATAATAATAATAATTGTAATAAGTTTTTTTTTTTTTTTTACACGGGACAAAACTTGTCTGCTGTAAAATGGTGCTGTGCGCAAAAAAAAAAAATCATGAAAAACTCCTGCGACGACAAAAATAATACACAAAGTTTCTTTTGAAGGGGAAAGCATTTTAAGACGGATGGACATCTGGATGCATGCATGCACATAGTATCAAAAAAGGTAAAAATGGTTGGGTGGAAAACAAGCAGGCATGCATGAGGCATGTTTCAGAAAAAAATTACCAAAAAAAAAAAAAATCCACATCACATCACAAAATGATATGGGTGTAAAGTTGGGTCTGTGGAAGCAGGGGGTGTTGGGGGGGGGGGGGGTGAATAAGGACACACTGACTGGTTTGGGAAAGAATGGAAAAGTTGCAAAAAATCCGAATAATAATAATTATTATTATTTTAAAAATATAATAATAAAAAAGAAAAACTTGTCTTTTTTTTGCTTGCCTGCTGTAAAATGGAGCCGTGCGCAAAAACCAAAAAACCAAAAAAAAAAAAAAAAACAAACAAACTCACATGAAAAACTCTGGCGACGACGGGTTGTTGTCGCTGCTCGAGCCGGTCTCGCGGAAGCCGCCGCTGCCGCCGCCGCTGCCGGCGCCGCTCACGAGCTTCTCGTACTTCTCCTTGTAGACGTCGCGCTCGCGCACCAGGCGCGTGATCTCCTGCTTGAGGTGCTCGACCTGCTGCAGCAGCTGCGTCTTCTCTCCCTCGAGCACGTGCCGCTGCTGCACGCGCTTGAAGCGGCAGGACTGCGCGTAGCCGCGGTTCTTCAGCGTCCGGCGCTTCTGCTTCAGCCGGATCACCTCCTCCTTGCTGACGCCGCGCAGCTGCCGGTTCAGCTCGCGCACCGACATGGTGACGAGCTGGTCGTCCGAGAAGCGGTCGTCCACGTGCCCGTGCCCGTGATGACTGTGGTGGCTGCTCGCTGCGCCGGATGGATGCGCGCCGCCGCCGCCGCCGCCCCCCTGATGGTGGTGGTGATGGTGATGATGGTGGTTGTGGTGATGAGGCGCTGCCGCGGCCGGCCCGACTTCTTCTGCGGCGGGGAACTGCTGCGCCCGCGCGTAGCCGTCGAAGGGGTGCAGCTGGTGCGCGCTGCTGATCAGCGCCTCCATGGCATCATCCGTGCCGAACCCGAGCGCCTCCGCGTTTAACGGCGCCTGCTGATGCTGCTGCTGCTGATGTTGTTGTTGATGTTGTTGCTGTTGATGATTGTGTTGTTGTTGTTGCTGTTGTTGTTGATGATGTTGTTGTTGATGTTGCGCGTAACCACCCATCCAGTAAAAGTCCTCCAAGTGCGCTTTAGGTTCCCCCCCCGACCCGGGACTAGGCGCCGAGAAACTCGGAGAGGGCGGCACCGAGCTGCACGGCGTGCTCATCGGCGTGGAAGACAGCGAGCCTCCGGCGAGCAGGCGGCCGCACTGGGACAAGCCGCCAACGCGCTCGGTCTCAGCGGGCTCCTTCTTCACCTCGAACTTCATCAGATCGAAATCGTTGACGTACTCCATGGCGAGAGGGCTGGTGGGCAGCTCGGTGGAGCTCAGCGCCAACTCGGACGCCATGCGCTTCCCGGTGACGCTCCTCCACAGGGGCTGAAGAGCGGCTGTCAGCGCGGTGTGGGCTGGGACAGAGTGCGCCAGCTTGTTTTTTTTTTTTTTTTTTTTTTTTACGTCCTTCTTAAATAAATAAATAAATAAATAAATAATAAATACAAAAATAAAAAATACACCAAGACGATTGCAAAACCAGTACAAGTCCTGTTCCTGTCTTCTTCTCCAAGGCTTTCAACTCCAAGCTTTACGCACACCGACACCGACACTGTCCCGCAAACGCAGACGCATCCGAGATCCCAGCTGCAGATCTTCCTTCACTCTCTCTCTCTCTCTCTCTCTCTCTCTCTCTTTGCTGTGGAAGACTTTTTGTGCGCTCTCGTCCTGAATCACATCGTGCAGACTGGAGAAAGAGCAAACGAGAGAAGTTGTTTTTCTTTTTCTTTTTTTTTTTTTAAATAAAGAAAGAAAGAAAAAAAGAAGGAAATGCACTTGCAAAGACTAGAGTCGGTCGACTCGGACGTGAAGAACGTGTGGGAGTTATTTTGCAAAGCCAACACAACGGCAGATGAGTTTAAAAGCATTGCTCAGTTATATAGACGCTCTGACGTCACGCCCCAAACGGGGGAATACAGCCAATAGGTGCGTCCTAGGAGTTCTTATTAGCATATCAGAACAGGAGCCAAAACTTTTCTTTTTTTTTTTCTCAGCTGACTGTCAGCTGGACTGCTTAACTCTTTGTTCTTAACTCTTTCACGACAGGTTTTGCATGCTTTATGTGTAAATGTACATTTATAAGTTTTTTTTCTTGCTTTTGTATCACGTGAGCATTTTCCTTTTAATTTAACTTGCTTTTTTTTTGCAACACTTCTCCCTTTTTTTGTTTTTGGCATTTGGCAGGTACATGATTGATGGATGTGAATCATGTCGTAACATGCAAACCAATGCAACTGAAGTACTTTGCATTATGACCAATATCTTGCTCTTGCTTTAAGCCAGATGTCACTAATGGATAATAATAATAATAATAATAATAATAATAATAATAAATTAAAATAAAAAAGCATTAAAACTTGTACTTGCAGGACAGAAATTAAATTATATTAAAAATATATGAGACAGAGTGTAACAATAGACTCCTGTAACTGACTAAGCAAGGAAGGGCTTTCTGCTTTTCCACAACTCAACAGCGTCCCCTGTTGGACAAAGAATATAGAAGTGTGTGTTTGTGTGTGTGTGTGTTTGTGTGTGTGTGTGTGTGTGTGTGTGTGTGTGTGTGTGCGTGCGTGCGTGCGTGCGTTGTTCAGAGAGGATTATTATGATGTTTTGTAATAAATAAAAAAAGTATATACTCATATAAGTGTCATAATTATTAAACACAATACTCAGTTATCAGCAGATTAGTAATGTGGTAAATTATGGCAGGACATGTGGTGCAGTTTTGGAGTGAGTGCTCAGCCAGGTTCAAACTGAATAGAGCAAAGACTCAGAGCATAAAGGAACTCAGTTTATGTTATTTATTTAAATAATAATAATAATAATAATAATAATAATAATAAGTAGAAGAAGAAGAAGAAGAAGAAGAAGAAATGTTAAACCGTATTGAAAGTACAGAACTTTGAGACAGATTTATAGACAGATAATAGATTTATATGTATTTATATATATATATATAAATAAATATTTTTTAACTAAACTATCTATATACTAAACATTTTGCATTTCACCCAGAGATGTGTTGATTATGTGAGAAAATTTTCAGTTCTGTCGAGTTTCTGCTTACTGCAACAACAAATACTCAGACCACCAAAACCAACAGGATTTTTACTTTATTATTACAAACTATTAACAATAACACATTGAATTAGATACTATACCTAAAGTCCAGCACTCCATTGGGAGATGACCAGTGTGTGAAATTATGGGGAAAAAAATAAGTTGCGTCCTGTGTCATTTCTGACCACAGATTAGAGTAAAGACAGACAGGAACAAGTAAAGACTTTTATTGCTCTAAAATCCGTTTCTCTCCACCTCTGGCCCTTCCTCCTTTTAGTCATATATTAAACCACTGATCTGTACATTGTCCTCTACCTGCTACACTCATTCATTTATTACTTTCCCTTTCTGCTTATAGATGAGACACAGGTTGCTGCAGTGAACATTGGCATTGCATAACCTTCAGCATTAATAAATGGTATAATGTTTGTTCTAAAAATAAAACAATGTAAAACAACCATTAATCCCCTACAGTAACTAATAAGTGAGCAAATCCATAACTGATTTACATAAATATTTAATTTATCATCTAGGATTAAAAAAAAAGGTAATTTTGACATTTAATACATATGGTGCAATTTAAGTAATGCTCACTTATAACTCAATTTTAATTCTAAAAGGAATAAACATTAGTTTATGTAAGTATATTTAGTTACCACGTGAAACTCTCTCTCTCTCTCTGTGTCATATTAATTCTCTGTAGCACTTATCATGTACAGGGCTGTGGGAAGCCTGGACTCAAGCACAAGGCAGCATACACCGTGGATAGCGTGCCAATTCATCACAGGGCACACAAGTGCATACAAGCACACATACATTCACACACTGCGGACAATTCAGGTCTGTATGTCTTCGGACTGTGGGAGGAAACCGGAATACGTGGATGAAACCCACCAAGCACAGGGACCCAAGTACAACATGAAAATCCACACACAGGCCCGGGGTGCGAAGTGAACCCTCGACCCTGGTGGTGCGAGGCCACAGTGCTAACCACTTCGCCAATGTGTACCGCCCACAACATTATTTACTAAATTGAAGACCATTTGCCGTTCTGTAGGACGATGAAAGTACAGTGCTGTGCCAAATAGCGACAGACAGGTTGAGTAAAGAAAGAAAGAAAGAAAAAAAAAAAGATAATGATTTAAATAAATCATATTGCAACTTGCATTACCTCATGTAATGTACATCATTTGTGTTACTTTGGTGAATTTATTTAATGCTGGAGTTCATTGTTAACGTGATATCCCAGCGATCTGTTTCAAACAGCAATCACATGTATTCATTTATTTATTTACTTATTTATTCATTTAAATTACAGATACAATTTCCAGGACTCTAAAAGCTCCTAATCATCCAAATAACCATGAAGAGTAACTCAATTTTCTTTTTTAAATTATGATTCTTTTGGTTGGTTTTAAGCCTCAAGTGTTCTTCAGTTGGAGAAACTGAAACTCTTGAAAGAACTATCTACAGCTCTAAAGTTTTTCATAACGATCACGAATTTACCTGTTCAAAATAATGTAATAATGTTTACTCCTTAAACATTCTTTTAAAAAAATGTGTCTCTCTAGAGGAAACCTTTAACATACCGCGTAGAATCCTATAACAACGTCTTTCAAGTAGAGCCTTTTCAGCTCTCATAACATCTCATCATTAACCTATAACCTATGCACACTTAAGGAACCCTAAAAGAACCCTAGAATTATTATTTTTTTGTATAAAAAGTGTACGCTCAGTTATTGTAGAACTTAGTGTTCCTTCTCTCTCTCTCTCTCTCTCTCTCTCTCTCTTTGTTGTGCATTCAGCCGTATTTCTTCCTTCACATCCAAAGTAAAAACTCTGCTCTACACTTAAGTGAAAGAGAGACAGCCTTTCGACGTGGTTCACATTTTGCATCGCCTAGCACGAGGCACGCGCGCCCGGCCCATTTGGAAGACATGTCAGCGTACGGCGGCCAAGCCTTGGCACTCGGCTGACAAATAGCGAATTCATGATGGTGAGAAAAGCCTGTAATCATATACTCGGTATATCTCCAGGAAGACGTTATGATCTCATCCTTAGCGTGCACGGTATTTTTAGAGGTCGCGTTAAGCTGAGCGTAATGATAGGTGGCACCAGCCGAGTCTTAGACTTGCAATGAAAGATACAATGTGACACAAAGTTATGCATATCTTTACGAACTTTAAGAACTTTTTTTTTTTTTTTAAAGATTTGACTCACAAAAAAACTGCCATGACCATTTGTTATTTTTTATTTGTTTTTAATACATGAATGAATAAATCAATCACTCAGCATGACTTCCCACTGATTGTAAAAAAAGAGATGATTTCGAAGGCAAATACAGTAGTACTGTTCATTAATCCTCATATACCATAGATTCACCTGAGTTATAATGCAAGTTGTTGAATTAAAATGTAAGTAAAATGTGAAATATGTTTGTACTAAGAAGAAAAATGAAGGTGCCACCGTGGCCAGGGCATGTCCGCCCTTGTTTGGTGTGTTTCCTCTGGGTAATCTGGTTTCCTCTAACAGTCCAAAGGCATGCAGTGTAGGCTGATTGGCATTTCCAAATTGCCCATAGTGTATAACTGGGTGTGTTCCTGTAGTGTGTACAGGGTTGTAGATGTAACTTCCCTTTACAACAACGACCGGTGGCCTGAAGTCATAGGTCACTGCCACAAACTATTGTTCATGATGTTGGATCAAGTATGGAATGTAAGGCCTGGGCATACAGTACACCTTTCAGGTTCTTTAGGTGTTTAAGAAGTATATATTCACCATAGCAGTGTTGAATTCTTGGTTGTGATCGGTTGGTTAATTTTTTTATTGCAGCAGGTTATCATAGGTTTACTGTTTATTAATGTGCTTATTCTATTAAATATAGTTTCTATAGTAAAAACGTAAACAGTAAATTAACATATAAGGAAGTCCATTCTGGCTGATTAATAGATGAGATGATTAATATTTTTATTAGATGATTATTAGATGATTATTAGATGATTAATAATCTTCAGGACAGAGAGATTTATGCATTTTGTGGTATTACTGTATAATAATAATAATAATAATAATAATAATAATAATAATATAATATACATAACAATCTGTCTTTGTTGTTATTAAAATTGTTTGTTTGATACTTTTTCTCATATTAAATTATACAAGTTTTCAAGTGAAAGCGGGACTTCTGATTGTGCAGAATAATAGGGGGGAGAAAAACTTTATTTCTCTATATGATCCCCTAATCCCAGTGTCTCACAAGTCCTTGGGTATCATCAAGGTAGAAAGTTTTTTCAGTGTGAAACGCTGGCCTCCCAGGAACTCCATTAACAGCCCAGACCTGTAGAAAAGTTCCTGTAATGTGTTGTTCCTGTAAAGTGGTGTTTGTGAATGATTGTGTGTACAGTTCCCATAGACAGATGCGTCTCTTCTGCAAGTTGCCAACAAGATATCTGTCAATTTTCAAGGATGATGCGTTCCAGTGTCTGTCTATCTATCTATCTATCTATCTATCTATCTATCTATCTATCTATCTATCTATCTATCTATCTATCTATCTATCTATCAACCTTGGTTGATGCTATAATGTAAGTGAGAACATATTTTATGTCACATCATTAAAATCTCACTATAAACGGGTTTTGATACCTTTATTTAATTGTTAGAAAATTTTAACCAATGGCAAAAGTACTATAGAATAAAAGGAGTAAAGCATGCTAATATCGAACCTTGTAGCAGTATTAGAAGTAACTCTGCTTCATCACATCATGGTGTGGTTAATCATTATCCCCAAAACAGCACAACATCGAGTATTTTATCCTTTACAGAGAACACGGATTTTAGACAAACTAGAAATTGGTAAAAGTACATAAACAAGTCTGAGTATCTAACTTGAGCAACCGGAGATATTTTCCACTTTGTCCTTTAGGTAAGTAAGACTTCGGTATGACTTTAACCCTTGACGCCGTCTTCAATCACACATAAACAGAGTTCAAATGTCAGCTCTCACACTTTATATTGATTTCTGTTTGCTTATCTGTGTTATTTGTTAACTGCATTGCAAAATCTACAATGATCACTGTGTTGGTGTTTAACGAGGACGGCCTCGCTGTATTGTCTCTGCACGTTGATCACGTCTGTGAGCGCAGACGCGAGGCAGACTTCAGACTGCAGAGAGAGAGAGAGAGAGAGAGAGAGAGAAAATCATTTAGCCTGAGAATTTGTGAAGTTGAGAGAGATAAAGAATGAGACAGAGAGACAGATGAGGCATGTGAAGGAAGTTTTGGCCTCATGGTACGTGACAGAAGGCATCACAGCAGCTCAAATAAAGATATGACTAATGTTTGGAAAAAAATGAAAAGGATGTAAAAACTGAATCTGGTTAACATGCTGCGTTTGATTTGTGACCTACGATTAAGTTCCTAACCGAGAGCGGGGGTGGAAAAGACTCAAGTCATTACTTGAGCATGCGGTGCTTTTAAGCATCATTCTGCCATATTTATAGGTTACTTATTGGATTTGAACACACACTCAAACTTACATAATTATATATTTTTTTAAAAATGATGCTTGTATTTCAAATATGTATTACAAACCTCGAAGTTGTCTTCTTCTCACCTAACCAATAACTGTACACATCAAGAGAACAATCCCATGCAAGTTTTATTTAGACTCCAGATTAAATCATAAATGTTGAAATAATATGATTTTGAGCTAGCCTAGGCAGCAAGGCAACGTCTAACTAGGTCAAAATATCTATGAATTACAGGAAATTTTATTCTGATTAATCCGCACTTTCATTTCTGATTTGGGTGAGGATGGATCCTTCCACTGTTTTTTTTTTTTTTTTCGTGTGTTTTTTATATTTTTTTATTTTCTGCTTTCAACTACACTACCTGGCCAAAAAAGTCACACACTCTAAGATTATATTAAATCACCTGTAGCTTTACACACTACACTGTGGCAGCCAGTTCATGTGTGTAAATAATTCCTCGTGCTCCCAGAGCCGCTCCTGGAATATGTCCGTGCCATCAGGAAAGAAAAAAACCTAACCTGGTGATTCAGTACATTCAGGTCGTCAGCTGACGTCATTTTATTCCCACATAATGTTGCTGAGTCTCAACCTGAACAACTGAAACAACCCCAGATCATAACACTGTCTCCAGAGGTCTTGTACAGTGGACACTATGCATGATGGTGCACCGCTTCATGTGCTTCCCTTCTTACCCTGACACACCCATCACGCTGCGTATGAAAATGCTCTTACTTTCATTATTAAACATCACTATGGTTTTTACTGTTGTTGTTTTTTTTACTATGCAGCTTCACCAAGTGACCTCCATTCATGACTTTTTTTTTCCAACCAAATTTCTTCCACAAAGGTGACGGTTCAGCACTATCCCGCCAAGTTTTTATAACGTGTTAACCCAATTACAGTAATTAAAATTAAACTTTTTTTTTTTTGGTTTGTTTGCTTATTTTTTGTTGTTTTTTTATTTGGAGGGAAGGGGTTTGCAGGCAGTGTATAAATGTCTCATTTCCTTTCCACATTTACAATGTTAAATTTAAAGTCTAGTTTCATATCTAAAATGTAATCGCAGTTACTTTTCACTTGAAAATCTTAAAAGCAACTTTTACTTGAATACATTTTGTGGCCGGATATTTTCATGTTTACTTTCTTGACACTTTTATGTTCACTTAAGGGTAATTTTCCAGACCTGTCTACAAAAACAGACCAAAGAAACTCGAAATACAGAACTTTCTGTTTCCTGTTTTGGAAACGTCTAAAAACAATAAGAAAGAAAGAAAAAAACATATTACCCTCAACATACAAAATGACACAAATTCAAATCCAAATTGAACCCAAAATTATACGGAATATCCATACATTCGCTTCAACACAACTTTATTTAATTAAACATGTTACAATCATATAGTGTGCAAAAGTTTGCACCCCTATAATTTCCAGATGAAAATAACTTTCAGATGAAAAAACTGTAACACTGTACTGTATGTACAATTGATGTTTGGAACACATGAATTTAGGCATAAAAATAAAATTAGGTCATCAGATCTGCAGTTTGATTTAAACACATCAGTGATGCCTCATCTGCCCAGTTTAATTCTATATTAATGTCAAATCTTAAATGCCTTTATGAAAGGAATCCCAAAGTTGTTTAGCGGATATGACAGAGGTTAAAAAGGAAAAGAACAAGCATTTTATAAATTACAGAATCATCATGACAGAAAATAAAGCAAGAGGCAAACTTTTGAAAGAATATCATTTAGAATTTTTATTTATTTCTTTTGCTTAACACTTTCAAATACACTATTTTTAGTATGGCTTGGAAATGTATGATCACGTTCATTGTTCGTTTCATTGATGTGAGTGCTTGCACTCAGAGAAACGTGTATGCTTTAAGAAAAGAATAAAAGTCACGTGTTGTTACAGCAACTCAGTCAACAACACAGTGGGGTATTAAAGAGTAACATTTATTGGAAGGAGTCTCCAGTCTCAGTACTATGTAACAGTCAAAAGTGTAGCTACAATAACATAAAAAGATCACAGGCACTAAATTGTACTGACGTATAATTCATTCAATACTCTTTTAATGTGTTTTCTTTACTTATTTGACTCTTACAGGCTGAGAAGTTCGGCGGTTCTTCTCCTAGCAGTCTACAAAGTCATTAGGCAAAATCCACCTCTCTAAAGTCCATCATGAACTATCAAACGTAGGACTATCTCGAGTCACATTTAAAGCTGATCCATCTTTC
>JAQQZS010000037.1:30469125-30484058 GCA_030068045.1 Platyallabes tihoni
TGTGTGGGTGTGTGTGTGTAGAGCAGCTATAAGGAAAACACACCTGTAGCTTAATTCTTACTCACATCACACACACACACACACACACACACACTTTACTCATGAACTTTACACAGAGAATGAAAGAAAGTTTGTTAAACTCTATTATTTCGTTTATTTCCATTCAAGTTGAATCGAGCATTGACGCAAATAACAAAAGGGTGTTTGTTTTTTCTTAAACCAGACACAGAACTGCTAAAAAAAAAAAAAAAACATTAAACATTTTAAATAAAGAATCAATTAAGTTTGGATTAATGCACTCTCTTATAGGAAACTGATCAATAACAAGGTGTTGTGATGAAGCAGCATTCCTGTTACTGATTTATTTTTTATTAATAATCAGTTTAAATATTCTCTTAATATTTTTTTTTATTAAAGGAAGCTGCATCATAACTTAGAGCTTTCTGGATCTCTTTATCACTCACTCAATCATCCGTTATACGGCTTTATCCTGTATTCAGGGACCTGCAGCCTATCCCAGGAGACTTAGGGCACGAGACAGGGGACACCCTGGACAGGGTCCCAATCCATCACAGGGCGGATCTTTTTATCTTCTGGAAAAAGGAAAAAGAAATTTAAAATAAATGACCATTTAAAGCTGCAGGATGTTGGTCTATCAGCTGGCGTCTGGTACGGCAAACCGCACGTCTGACAAGCTCATCTCAAATATAAACGTCTGAAATAATCCTGGAGTGTGTGATGTAATGCATAGCTCAGTGCTGAAATGAAAGGGATCAAAATCTTTTCACCAGATGAATGGCAGTAAATATTTTACCACCACTAACCGTTTAAGTCATGCTGTGAGTGAGTGGACTACGGCCAAACAAGATGGCAGTCATATTATTCACGGGATCTGGATCTTACACACACACACACACACAGATGATCCAAAGTAACCTCAGTAATACTTCTTTCTTAGAAGGTAACAACGAATATGTTCAGAACATTTTAACACAAATGCATTCCTAAGAACAGATTAAAAGCACGTAAGTTTTGTGTTCCCCTTGTTCCCCTTGTTCCCCTTGTGCGGTGACTCAGGCTCCTCTAGGTGGGTGTGCTGTGATGGTAGGTGCTGTGATGGTAGGTGCTGTGATGTCCCATACAGTGACACTGGAGACTGGACAGTTTTTTTGGCTGGTCATTTTTTTTGAGTCACTTCTATGAATTAGTCGGCAGTAATAATCTGTTAGCAGAGCTTATGTGAAGTCGTTAGTCAGAGTTATCACCTTTAAACTGAAAGATCACAGCGGTACTTAATCGGATAAGGCTGTGAGTTATTGGGTGACTGGTTGGAAGGTCGGGAGGTTCAATCCCCAGCACCGCCAAGTTGCCACTGTTTAACCCTTATTAACCCTAATAAATAAAATTTATTTATTCATTCATTTTTATGATTTGCTTACAAGGAATCAGTCTGAAATATGATGCTCAGTTCATCAGTGTGTAAAATATTAGCATAAAAGGCGGATCTTAAACTCGAGCACAATGTAGCACAATTTAGCTCAGGCCATGTCATGACTACCGTGTTTACTGTCTCTCATTTATTCTCTATAACGTTTATCCTGTACAGGATCGTGAGAGCCTATCTCAGGGAACTCTGGGCAGGAGGTGGTTTACACCCTGTACAAGGTGCCCATCCATCACGTGGGACACGAACACACAACAGGCAACCTGGAAATGCCAGTTAGACTAAACTGCATGTCTTTGGACTATTGGAGGAAACTGGAAAACCTGGAGGAAACCCACCAAGCACATGGAGAATATACAAAGGCTTTATTTATACATTTTTTGATTATTAACTCTGGGTCAGTGTCAGTCTAAAACTGTTTTACATATAAATAGAAGTTATTTACTGCATTTACTATTATTTACTTGAATACATAAAATATAAAAGTTTTCTTATGTTATTATCTTTTATTATTTTTATTATTATCTATTATATAATATCTTATTATACTTTATATCTAAGATTTCTCCTAAGGATAAGGATTATTTTAAAAGTCACCGAATTGAAGCATGACCTGGAAGTCACTCAGGTTTTTTTTTTTTTTTTTGCTTTGTTCACTAAATAAAAAATAAAATAAAACAGTACTACACATGCATTAGTGTCTTATTTTATAATGCTTAATAAGATTACATAATTACAAATGCGTAATTATAACCTTAAACACAATTCCTTTTATGAATGGATTTAACATGACAAGACCGTATTCATCATTCATAGATGTGAACCTCTTACAAAACGGAACTGAAGAAATGCAACATTTATGCTAATTCTGTAACGTTTATAGCTAACTATTGTTCAAAGTACAATAGCTGACTTGTCGTTGTCCTTTCCGCATCACTCCTCCACTCGTGTCTCTAACAAACAAACTGAAAAGTACACACTTCTTTGCAGCACGTCTGCGCTTACGCGTACATCCAGGAGAGCGTGTGTACTTGCCACACATGCACATGTTTTTGTTGGAGGTAGCCGTGGGTCCATTTGGCTGCAGTTTGCCCGCCCTGGCACACTCACAGTCACAAATGATTAATTAACACGTCTCCTCCTGAGCAGTCGACGTGGGCTCGAGCCAGCGTGGCTGAGCTCTCCAACTTAACAAGAACACCTCTGGAGAAGCTTATGCACCGCTTTTCAACTCGGGGAGTTTTATGGCGTTTGTGCTCTGAGGCTTTACAGCATTTGTTAGGTTAGTAATCAAATTGTTAGCAGGAGCATTATATAAAAAAAAAATATAGAGTTATTGCATTTGCCTGATGGGTTCAAATGTAGTAATGATATGCCGTAGCAAAGCCAATGATTCAAAACCATGTCATCTTGTTTAATCAGTACAGTCATTCATTCCTGTGAAATTTCTGTTGAAGCCAAAGTTGCTGCCTAAACTGGGCCGTGTCATCACCCTTAAATTGTCTCTGGAAGTCCCCTGACTAAATGTTTCTGTGTAGTTTTTCATTATATGTATATTTTTTTTCTCAAACAAAAATTGGTCAGCCTGACCTGATAATTATGTCTCCATGTGTTTTAGATTCCCTGGGAAGAAAAAAAAAAAAAAAAAAAAAAACCCGAGAGGTCTGGCGAGCGGCTTGAGTCAATTAGATGCCATTTGCGGCTTGAACGTTTAGACGTTATAAATCGATTTGCTGTGAAAGGAGAATAAATTGGATATGATTTTTGATTCAGTCATGAGCTTATCGTTGGGACGATGGTGTCCGATCAGATATCTAACTCACTTACACTTTGGATTTTACAGAATAGTCATAAAAGCTGTGAATAATGTCTTTAATCTTTAACCTCATCTCCACCTCAAACTGGGCCAGTGACTTCTCCATCACGCTGCATTTGCATAACTAATCGTACCTTATCTATACATTTTTTTAACGTCTATTTTTTTCTAAAGTAAGAATGTGACTCAACCAACTTTTTGTCTATGTTTGTCAACCTATTTTGTCTTATTTTATGTGTTTCCATTCAAAAAAATTTTCCCACCTAAGATTTAATAACTTTCCCAATAAGCATTTACTTTCAAACGTTTCATTGACCATACAGTATGTTTTACTGGACAATTAACATTTAACTTATGAACATGCAGAACTTCACTTAAAATCGTGACCATTGCATAATTTTTTTTACCATTCATTATATAATCTTGAATATATTTTCTTAAAGAATTTCTCCGTTTGATTATACAGTACATAAGTTAAATAAGTAAGAAAAAAAAGTTCACATAACATTTTGGTATTTATAATATTCATGAACTTTGCTTAACATTTGATAACTGCAACATTTCCCATTGCATAATATACAAGGGGTGTTAAAGTCAAACTGGGGCTTGTGATGAAATTTCTGCTGAATGAAGGCATTAAAAGCGACTGATGTTTACAGAAGACGTCAAGCAGAGCACGGTGATGAGACCCTCAGCCGTAGTAAAACATCTCAGTGATGCGAACATTTTAAAAAAGGCTGTACATCTGTGGATTATCCCGGTCAAGGTGTCTCGAAGCCCACTGCAGTCGTTCCCGTGAACATTCAGCAAGTGGAACGTCTGGTTCTTGAAAAGACACACATCTGTCTGTGTGAACTGTACACACAGTCATTCACCAACACCACTTTCACATTAAAGGAACTCAGCTGGAAGTTATTGCCACATCCCTCGTACAGTCCTGACCTTGTTCCACATGTTTGAGACATAAAGGAGTTCCTGGTAGGCCAGCGTTTTTTTACTTGAAGCAGTAAGTCCAATCATGGTTCTAGAGTACTGAGAAAACTTTCTACATTGATGGTATCCAAGAACTAGTGAAACCCTGGGATAAGTGTTGATAAATACACATACTGTACATTTTCTTTCATTTTGTGAAGCTGCTTTGAGACCATTGTTAAAAGCGCTATATAAATAAAATTGAATTAAATTGAATAAGTGCATTACTATAGCAGGGGACTATGTAGAAAAATAGAGGGAGTTTTTACTCTCAGTCCCAGTTTGATTTGCACACCTCTTGGTACTTCCATCAAGTACTGTAATATTGCATGCATATTTCTAACTACACAACCATTTATAATCTTTTTCTTAAACATTTGTGAGCTTTCCATTGAATGATGTTACACATCTGTTCATTATCTCCATCACCAGTCTTAGCTTTTGAGTTTTGTGTTCAAACATTGCAAGCATTTTCATAGTGTAACCATTATATAACTATGAACGCAACTACAGTATTAATTGAACTATTCTGTAACATTCTGTTATTTAACATGACAGACACATTGCATAAACATTCTCCATTTTATCTTGCTTAAACAGTACAATATCAAAAAAGGTAAAAAGAAATATTTTAAAAATGTATGAGTTTAATCTTAACTCAACTTTGCCTTGAGTTTGTTGAAAAAAAAAAAACATTTTTTTTTTATATAATGTGTCTAAAGCGAGAGATTTGCAGCATGGAAAGACTTTAACACTCATCTCAGGCTTCACCGGCTCACGACAGTAAAAATACCCACCACGACTGAACGGTTATGAGTGCGGTGTATAGGAAGTCCATGAACTGGCCATAAAAGTGACGGTCCTGCAGGAGCAACACTTTCAGGATCTAAAGCGCTTTAATGGGCCTTCAGCCTGCTGGGTCACGCCTGACTGGCACGACTACTTTTATCCGCGGCCAAGTGCCGTTACCCCACAACATGTTTCGACTGATCGCACACGGGGCGCCTGTGGGAGGGCCGTTTATGGAAGAGAACATAAAAGTAAACAAGGAGGCAAGCACATCCTTATCTGACCTACAGCTTGCTGGTACGGCCAGAGGGGGAAACCGTTCTGCACAAAACTCACACTACGGTCAGGACGAGACTCTGGAGCCCCTGGGGTTATGGTGATTTTTTTTTTCCCCTCAAACTGCCAAGATGAAACTGCCAGTGTCTTAATGATACTAAATGTGAGAAAGCAAACTGTGGCACTGCAGGATGTGTGTGTGGGTGTGTGTTAATGGTTTTGCTCTGCCTCATAACTCTTGGTTCCCTGGTTTGATTCTCAGCTCCTGTTTGGTGTTCCACATGTGTCTTTGAGGTTCTTCAGGTTTCCTGAGACCTCCCATGCACATGTCAGAAGTAGACCGAGTACTGTATAAGGTGTGTGTGTGTGTGTGTGTGTGTGTGAGTGTGGTGGAACTGAAACGGACAAAAAGATTATGAACATTTAACGCATTAATGCATCTGATTAATCTAGCAACTTTAATGCATTACTATTTTTAAACGCAAATTAATCATATGACCAAGTTCGACCCTGGTGGCTTCCCATAATTGGTTACCAGATAATGAGAGGAAACATCACCAGGTGTGCTGAACAGCAAGTTTCATTATAAAAAGCTTCTAGATGGAAGTTTGGATAAGGCCAAAGTTGTGTGAATGATTTTTACAAGAATACATTAACTGTAAGATGTGGGAGCGGTGGCTCAGACGGCTAAGGCTCTAGGCGTTTGATTTTCGGATCTTAGGATCTGGATTTGAGCCCCGGCATTGGTGGGTTGCCACACCCCAGACTAGCCAGCCACTTCAGTGCCGGTCCTATTTGAGAGATTTAACATTAACATTTGCTAAATGCTAATGTTAAACTGATTCCTCTAACCAGTTTGTCATGCATTTCTTTATTCCAGAATTTAAAAATTTTAATTAATCATGATTAATCGCATATGACTGCAATTAACTGGATAAAAAAAAAATATTCATCAATTGACAGAACTAGTTAATAAATGTATGCTGTATACGGTGTAACACAAACACACACAGTGTAACCAGAATCAGAACTAAAGGGCACTACTGTAAATGAAGAAGATATCAACGAGGCCATCTTGGATCTAGATGACAACGCAATGTGCATCATAAAGTCATACACTCATGCATATGACTCAAGCGTCTGGTGTATCTACAGGCATTTTTTTTTTTACATCTTTAGTCTATCTTGGTCAGGATCAGGGAGGATCAAACCTTACAAATCTTAAATATCTTACAGTTCACACACTCACTTCACCTTCTGCTTGAAGGAAATAAAAGAGAGATGTTGTGTAGGAAACACAACATCATTCCTCTACACTACACACAGGCAGGTGAGCTGGGTTTCTTCTCCAGCTTGGCTCCATGTTCTCCACTGCGTATCCTTGTAAATTTGAAGTTTCTGTTGTCGAACGGCCAAAGCACATTGACGCTCGCCAGGAGGCTTCGTTAATTTCCCCTGCAGGTTTTTTTTTTTGTTGTTGTTACAAATGAGAATGACATCATGCAGCAAGTGACATTTTCCTTGTCCCTTCTAAACTGCATGTGTGTTTTATGTGTATGTGCTCTTTCTACAATATTTAATTTGAAAAGATTTCACTTTGCATGGACGTACTTAACTCTGAGCCACGCCGAGCCGTTTTCTGCCTCTCTGCGAGCACCGAGAAAGCTGTGTTGTAATAAATAGAAAGTGAGAGCGGGGGATTACGTTCCCCAATCACACCTTAACCCACCACTGAAACTTCTGCAGAACCCTGAGCGACTTCAGCTTGTTTTGTCAGCTTGTCTGTAATATCTTAGACTAAAGAACTCGTTTCCTTTGAAACACAGTGTATTCGTCTGAAACAGCTTCGTCCAACACGGCCTTCTCTCTTTATTTCTTTAACACCTCTGCACCAGAAGCTTAAGAGTTCAGTCTTGATCTGTTTATTAGTATAAAAAAAAAAAAAAAAAAAAAAGATGATAAGCGGTGTGTCTCACTGTGGCTTAGCAACGGATGCTTGAGTCTCTTTCTCTTTTCAATCACTTCCTTCCACAGGAAGTCCCTCCAGCCAATCGGCTCTGCCGATCCTGCTAGTGCGATATGGAGTCAGCTTTTGAGCTTGCTCATTTCTGTACAGGGCCAAGATAAGACACAAGGCCTACTTTAGGTCAGATCACCATGACTCTATGTTTTTTTTTTCTCTCTCTCAACAGAGAACTTTATGTGCCTTGCACAAATCTCAAATCGTACAGGAAGACGAAAACAGTGACAGCACATGAAAAAAAGGGTAGTGGTTAGGATTAGAAAAAAAGAAGAAGAAAAAACCTTGAGAGGAACTTACTGCACTGCTCTGATCAGAAATGCTACAGTAAACAAACCTTAAAATAAAAACAGGGTTATGGTTAGGATTTGGGTTTAAAATAATGTATGTCGATGCGGTGTATTGTGGTTGTTTATGGATTTGTCCTTTTCTAGCCTCTGGATTTACACAGAATTGTTCAAAATACTTATAAATAGAACTACAGCAACTCTATATATACACTTTTTACACCCGTGTTGATCAGGAAAGCATGTCAGGAACTCGGACCATGAAATCTAAAAGTGTTCTAGTTTCAGACATTTATCTGTGTATACAAAACAAGCAACACTCCCCAGCTTTTTGTTTTTTGTTTTTTCCATATTTGTATTGAAAAGTGTTTAAACGAGCCGCTCAGACTTTCACTCTATTGTGACCTCATATAAGTGCGGCCCCTCCCCTGACATGTTGCTCATCTGTGCTGTTCTGGGAAAGTGTTTACAGGTTTTAGCTTTGATGCATTGCACTCATGCCTCATGATTGGCTAATTGCACACAACTGTTGCATGTAATGAGGCTTTAGGGAGTGAATTTATGAGTGGCTGGTATTCAGTGTGGCAGTGTGACATTAATAACACAAATGATAGAAGTGGAATACTCGTTGGGACGAAGCAGAGAGCCACACGGTGCTAAGATTACAGCACGTTACAACGCCAAAACTGATGGTGGCTGAGTGTAAAAATTAGTGAAACGACAGCATGTAATCCTCTTTCCCTCATAAATAATACATTTGCTTTGGGCAGCATATCAGACGCTCAACGTCTGGACAAGAGCTAGACGGGGATTTTAATTCACGAGGCAAAAACACAGAAAGGGAAAACTGGCAGAGACGGACACGGAGGAAATGTAGAAACAAATAAAATAAGGCTGTGCAAGAGGAAAAGAAAATGAGACAAATACGAGGCTGATGTAATGAGATATAAAGGACAAGATTGATTTATTTTATTTGAGTCTCTAAAGGAGGCGACCCTGACTTTCAGGTAATTATGAATTAATAATTATTAACTATCAATTTCATTTCTGATTTATTAAATAGCTACAGTGGGTCATATTATAGCAAATCTTATATGCTGTGTTTCTTTTACTTTTAATTACAGTGATTGATAGAATATGCAAATAGAATATGCACATAATATAGAATAGTGTACAAGGAGAAACTCACAAAACTTTGGGCATCCTATTGTAAAATGCAAAATGCCATAATTGTTTGTTTGCTAATTTACTCATGTGATAGCTGTATGACTTTATTTCCATATATTTTACTTAACTTGAAAGTGGAACATCTGAACACACAATATTTTTCAAATTCAACAAGTTCTAGAAAGAAAAGCTATCTAGCTAATAGTAACCATAATTCTCGTAATGATGAGTTTGTAACTCAAAACTTCAAACTTTAGGGCTAGTGACAGAGTTTAGATTTAGCTACCTAATGCATCTATGCGGATTTTGAACAAAAGTCACTTTAAGTAGAAGTGTTACTGTACATGCATAAATCTGGATCTTTGAAAAGGTATAAAAAGTTAGAGTTATGATCAGTGACCCTTAATCATTTTACTTGATGCTTGTTGTACAAAGAAAAAAAAAGTGAGATAAGACCTGAAGCAGTAATGAAAGCGACAATAAGTCAGGTCTGATCTCCTCCTACCAGGGCCGTGGGAGCCGGGGCCAAAGATGCACAGGAAAAATGGCCCTTTTGAAAGTAAACAGATATGTAATTGAGAAAACAAGGAAGAAGTAGGCATGTGTGGCATGCGAGCATTCTGGGAATGCTGCAGTCGGAGGACAAAGGGAGCACAGAGACGGCAGCGGGACTCTCACAGCCGAGAGGCCACCGAGCTGGACGCTGTCTCACACAGCAAGTGGGACACAGGACACAGAATGCCTCCTTGTTGGCAGAGATCTCAGCGTATGGGTGTCGGGGGAAGGCAAATCAACATTCCCAGCGTCCATTAGGAATAAATTTTATTACGATGCCACTGCAGGTCAATGACATTTTAATCTGCTGGACTGTTTATGATGCCAACAGGGTCGAGGTGACTAATCGCAGTGCAGTCAATACACCTGAAAACGGGTTTCTATTGACATTTGAAGTAGAATAACTGCAATGTTCTTCATACTGTACCTAGTTTAAGCTGTATTATTTATTATACAATAATTGATATAGTAGGAAATGTTTGTTACACAATAGGTTTAAATACATTTTGTGGCGAATATTATTAATTAATTAATTTATTTATTTATTTATTTGCACATTACAAGACATCAAACCTAATTGATTATTTGTTTATATTAAAAATAAATATATTTAATATTTTAAAAGAATAATAACAATCAGTAGAGTGCAATAGCACCTTGTGCATTTAATTGTAAGAATTTTTTTTTTTCATCTAAAAAATTAAATATACAATGATCGCTACAAAAATAATGAACAAACAAATACATAAATAATCACAGGATGCTTTTTTTTTTTAAATCTATTTAGATCACCAGTTTTCTAAATAGGTTTCACTGGAAGGTTTTTTTTTTTTTCCTGCAAATGAAACCGACTGAGAGATAGGAAAGGGTGAGTAAGTCAGAGGAAGTCAGAAAAGAAGTACCTAATGTGAAACCATGCTACAAAAATATTTGTAATGCTATTCCTTCTTTCCCATAACCATAATCTTCTGAATTCTAATGTGCTTAAACACACATACTAAAGGTCATATGAAATAACGAGTCCTGAACGATCAGAACAAAACCTTCCATGTTACCTCTCTCTCTCTCTCTCTCTCTCTCTCTCTCTCTCGCCCTATCACACTGTCACTAGTCTTTTTCATCAGTTTTTTTTTTTCTTGGCCGAGCATTTGTCAGTGTCCATCATTCGCATAGTTCTGGTGAAACTCCTGTCCAGTTTGGAACTCAATGTCAATGTCCGCTGACGTCTCCTCCACCTCCGTGTCAAACTTCTGCCGGCCCTCCATTAAACACTTTCTCATTAGTGCAGGATGGACTGATGAGGGGTTGCTAGTCATCACCATCAATCTACAGCTAGTCTGATGGGACCTGGCCTAAGACAATACAGTCAATTAGTCTGTCCCAGGGAAGACTGCTGAGATAGCCGACGTTCAGACACTTCTGCCTCGGCCGGCACATTTTGCCAGCAAACACCACAGACCTGAACTTCCACTCAGGTTGTCCACATGGTTTAGGTATCTATATCACTTCTTGCAATGTGAGTTTCGCTGGGAGTTTGACTTTAGACATGAGTAAATGGTGATCAGAGGAGCTCAAAGGTTCATTTGGCAGCCACATTTCTGTTTCCAATGTGGTTCAAAGGCTCCAGTGACTGGGAGTCCTGACCATGCTCTCTAGGTGGGTGGTGCATACTCTCTGTCAATCACAGTCTCTAGCACTCTTTGAGCTCATGTTTAATGCTTTCTTTGAGTGTGCATTGCACTGCGCTATGATGGCTCATGACAACAGTTTGTATCTTGAAGGAAGCACGTCTTAGCCTCGACCTTCCCTGACCGCTAGCTGTTATATGATGGCACTAGAGACACTCGAGGTCTCCTAAAGCACCTAAGACCAGTCATAATAACATGAATAAATGTTTAATCTGTTTAATATCTGGTTACAAATGAGTGACTGTTATTATTAGATAATGAATGCTTCTCCTTACAGAGCTTTGTTATCCATTAGGTTTCAGATTGGTTTCTGTAACTAAAACAGATTATTTAGGTTCAGGTCAGGTCACTGAGTTTTTCAGTCCGTACTCCATAAGAGTGCGTTTCATGTTATTATCCTGCTGCGAAGTAAAACATCACTCACTGATATTTCCATTTGGTTGGAATTTACCCGTCAAGTTTTCCATATGATTTCAAAATTCATCTTGCTACGTCTTTATTAGTAAAGACAAGCGGACAAATTTCATTGGCAGCTATACACGTCCTCCTACGATATAATGTCTCATAGTGGAGCTGGAGTGCTTTGGGGTCTGAGCAGTACATTTCATCTTCCTGATAAAACTCTGGATGAAACTGGGTTTGACAGAATGGATGTCAAACTGGATCCAGAAAGAACTGGTCTGGGTGCAGGCTTTCATTCCAACCAAACAGAAGCCACACCTGATAGTCTGCTGAAAAACCAGGATTGAATGAAAACGTGGAATCAGGTTTGGCGTCTGCTCGGTTGGGATGGAAGCCTGCATCCACACCAGCACTTTCCCAATCCAGTTGGATGTTGGATAGTGTTTCCAAACTATATTCTAGCATTTTGTTTTTAATTGTTAGAGTGTTTCCAGTGGAAGCCACCAGTGGTCATGTTGGTGTATTTGTGTCTGTCTTTCTGATTGGTCAGAGGGTGTAAATTAATTTTTCTATAACAGCAGCTCTGATGCAGCAGAATCTGCAAATCACATTTTCATAGTAAATTCTAATACTTTACTTTTTCTATAGTAACCCCTCATTCACATGAACATGGCAGATGAGTGGCTTACAAATAATTTAAAAGATAAGGTTTTTCAGTAAATCCATGTTTATTTTACATTTATGGAATGAGTCTCCAGTATCAGCACTCCAGGGTGGTCAGTGGTATATTTAACTCCGAGACAGAGTTTACATTCTGTTGGTTCTCTCCACCCTGACTCTTTTTTAACTTTTGATTTCAAATTATTTAGTTTTGTTTGGCTTTTTGGGGTGGTGCTGGCTCAGGTGGTTGAGGCCATTTGATCAGAGGGTCAGGGATTCAAGCCCCACCACTGCCAGGTTGCCACAGCCCAACCACCCCGCTTCCCCAAAATGAGAGATGTGTGTATAAAAATAGCTGATTTGGTTTGGTTAATGCCACAGTTTTGTCAAATCCTCAAATTGAATTGAAGCTGAATTAACTTTCATTTTTTTGTTTCTTTTTTTTTATTTTAAATCTTTAAATTCATTTGAAATTCAATGTGGTGGTGTACAGGGGCCAAATGCCAAAAAAAACAACCTTTTGTTCCAAAATGTATTGGCCTGGCTGTAGAATACTCAGCCACTGGAGACACAGGGCATCCCCATTGCCAACCCCAAGCCTGGAGAAATGGGTGGGTTGTGGCAGGAACTGCATCCGGTGTAAAACCCATGCCAATAGCTTGTGGATCGAATAACCTGATGTGGTGATCCAGAGACAGAGGGGGAAAAAAGTCAAAAGTAAGAAGAGTGCTTTTATTCTCTTTTTATATCAGTCTTAAAGAATGCAAATAAAAAGTTAAAAAAAAAAAAAAGAAACTTCTTGCATTAAATCTGACAAACCAAAAAAAAAAAAAAAATCCCTTAATCAATAGTTGAATAAAAAGTTCCATATGTTCTATACACTTCATTCAAATTAAAGACCTCATTATGCCCTTTAACCTCATTCCAAATTTAGCCTGATTAAAGACTCCGAATGGCAAAACTGCAGCCCAGTTACTTTCAAGCTGCTCCATAAGAATGATCCATCTTTCCCCTTAGTGTGTCGTCAAAACAAAGGTCTTGTTGTAGAGCAAAAAATAGCATCTACAATAAATGTGGAGTTGAATCAGGGCAAATGGAGGCCCTGACTTAAATTATATGAAGTGTTGGTGAAATGGAAAGCAAAAAATAAAAATAAATTCAAGAGAAAGGGTATCGCAGTAGGAAGATCCTGTGGTTTGGATGCTGGTGCTAGGCGTGTAACCCAAAGTGACACCACTTGGGCCTAACAGCATTGTCAGGTGTTCATTCCAGACATGGAGTATCAATTCATGGCCATTTTTCTGTCAAGCAATAGTAGGAACATGGACACGTCTCCGTACCATCAGGCTGCCACACTTGACACAACCATACGGCCATTCCCGATGCCAACAGTGGCTTGGTTCCTAAAGAGTACTGAATAAAATTCTGGAACGACATGGATAAGTGCTTGTATAACGCAAAGATGTATCAAGTCCATAACATGGTGTCTCCAGAGGGCAAAAAATAGACTGTCTGTTTAAGCATCAATCAAGGTCCTGGGTTCAGTGTTGTGGGTGTTGAGAGAGGAATGTGTTCTTTTCCAGAAGAGGAAGACAAAATGAAAACGAGAACCAGACGTGATGCAGGAGTGCCGTTAAGGCCTGGTCTCTGAGTTCACTCACAGAAGTAGGTCAGGTCTTTAGTGTAGTGGTCTTGCATCCGGAGAGCAGAGGATTACTATGGAATGAATAACAGCCCTGGATGTTTGCACTGCACGAGAGGTGATGGGTAATTAATAAACTCAGCATGTCCTGCTGAAAATAATCAAGAAAGTGATAACCTGAACAGTAAACTGAAGACAGTATTATTCAATAATTAAGAAATGGTTAAAACCCACAGTGTTGTGCTGTTGTTGGAACATTGGATGATATAATAATCTGAAGTTAACAAGCTGCAAAATCTCTGCAACTGTTGATGCTTTTAAAAGCACAAGAATGATTGATGTTCCTGGAAACCTTCACATTTCTCAGGCTTTTCAGCATCATAAATTCTGTGATAATCATGCGATCCAAATGATGCCTCTCAGACCCCAGCTTGTGTCCAGAACACAAGCTTACTATTGCACCAAGAGCCACAGGAGCCACAAGAGCCATTTCGGTGCTGTTTGTGCTGCTTCAGTAATGTCAAAGACATCTCTTTGCTTCTTCAATCCCACAATGCTGAATCCAACATGCTGAGGGTTCAGGACTGAAATCGGAGGCAAAACACTTTGAGAATCTGAACTCTACTGGCAAGCATCTTGCTCTCCACTCATCCTGCTGGCACTCACTGACTGACTGACTGACTGACTGACTGACTTGGGTGTCTGGAAAGCATGTTCCCAAATTTCTCTTCAAAGTGATCTTTCCATGTAACTGTGTGCTCCAGCAGGACAAGGACAGCAGTAACACGCCTGTCCCACACTTACACCAATGACTTCTGCAATGACCTTGATCTATTATCTCCCAGTGGCTTTAAACAGCTGCTTAGGATATACGTATATATATATATTTATATATACAACATGATACAGGGTTACTGACTTTGACACAATAGATGAGCTGATGACTCTATCTGGTCCTATATCTGATGGTTTAATGGGAATAGAAGCACATCGTATACCATCTGGACAAGAAACGTGGTCCTCAAGTGGAAAATGAGCTCCCTCTCCTTCAAACTTGTACACTATATCTCTTGAGGAGACTAAAATAATCAAACCATCCTGATGATGCTAGAACCATTATACAACCTTGGCTGGGAACCATTCATTCATTTTCTATACCGCTTTATCCCATGATCAGGGTCGCGGGGGACCTGGAGCCTATCCCAGGAGGCTTCG
>JAQQZS010000037.1:30514558-30526263 GCA_030068045.1 Platyallabes tihoni
AGCAGAATATACTGTTCATGTTTGCATGTTTTTATATTGGGAGCTATCTTAACAGTACTGAATACTTGACTACTGCTATAGTGATACAGTGTATGCTGTCATTTATAAGTAAATATAACAAACATTAACGTATGATGGTGAAGAAAAAACTGCGATTTTCTGGTAACAGAATTGTGGCGAGTAAAAAGGCTGAATGGCGAGTGACTCCGGAAATCCAATAGCCACATTGGACAGTGAGCAAAAAAGTTAATGTCAAACCCTGGTGTGTGTGTGTGTGTGTTCAGGACACTTGTTATTTTCACATGCATTACTATATTCACTGAGGTCCAACATGCACCGTATTTACCTCTTAAACACAGCATAGTTGTTATAGAATAAAGCATGACCACAAATACCGCAATGTGTCCAGAGCATGAATGTTCATACCGTTTGAAAACACACTGTAAGATAACTAGTATGCTTTTTACAAAATTAATCAAAACCACAAGGAGGCTTGTATTATAAATTACAATAACACAAATCCTGACCCACCAGGAAAGCCCCAGTGCGTGTACTGTATATCCCATGGGAATGTTTACATTATACAGGACTTTTCTATATCATCATCATAAATCATGTTATTTAGTTATTCAATACAATTCTCCTCCCTGGGGTCCTAATCTATTTACAATGGTAATGTCTTTTTGGAGGCTGCACCTTAAAATCTATACTAAATGCATTTTTAATTGGCAAAATACCATGTGCATGAACGTCTCGTCCCTAAACCACAACCTGTTCCAGTCTTTCTTGTTTTTTTCTTCTTCTTTTTTTTTTTTTTACGGCAGTTAGATCTGTCACAGTGAGTGATGAAGCTCAGACAGTTGATTTTGGAAGACTTTTATAACAACCGCACGTCAGTATGTTATTTTGTTAGCCACAGGATCAGAATCCTCCAAACAAAATTTCACACACTTAACCTGCTAGCATGGAGCCGGATTCACAGCTCAGAATTTGAGCTAGGCGTACACTTAAATGGAACATTATGGGGGGAAAAAACCATAGATCAACATCTTTTTTTTTTCTCTTTTTTTTCCGACCGATTCCATTAAAGCAAGTGAAAAACCGTAGGGTTGAAAAATTAAATAAATACACAAACTACATGGTATATTCTGTCACTCAATATGTGTAACAGTAGCACGTTTTTAATAACGCATATATCACAAAGACCCCAGACACCATGTCTCTGTGTGACTCAACCGGATCGCAAATGCAAAAATGGAAAAGACAGAACGCAATGTGAAATGATTTGGTTACAAAGAGCAGCACATTTCTTTTTTTTCACCAAACACAAATAAAGTAGAACGTAAGTGAACATTATGTTCATTACTAATCCAGATTGATGGTGTGATTGTTTGATTGATTTATTGATTGACAGCGTGATTGATTGAGTGATTGCCTGTTGTCAGCCTTGTAACTGATTAACACCAATACATATACTAATATGACGAGTGGTGGCTCAGTGTGTTCAGGCCTGAGGTAGTGATCAGAAGGTCGGCAGTTAGAGCCCCACCGCTGCCAGGTTGCCCACTGTTGGGCCCTTGAGCAAGGCCCCTGTCTGCTTCATGGCCAGTGTATAACGGTTGGCCCTGCACAGTATATGTGATGAATAAAGGCTGAACTTTGAACTTTAATACGCTTCCCACACCGGGTCTGTGTGCATGGAGTAGGCATGTTCATGCTTGCTGGATTTCCTCCTTGTTCTCCGGTTTCCTCCCACAGACCAAAAACATGCAGATTAGGATAATTGGCAAACAAGTGGATGTGTGTGTGAATAAATACAATGATCACCACTGTCCTCCACAGTTCCTAGATGGACTACACACATTCCTAGATGTATGTATATATAAATAAATCTACAAAGGTGAGTCAAAAATTATTTGCACCTTGACTATAGAATTTATTTTAAGTACCTTTAAGCAATTGCCTTGCTTTTTGATATTCTTTGTCCATCTGTCGACAAACTTTTCGAGTGGTACAGTGGCAAAGTTCTAGCCCTATCACCTGGAGATCGCAAGTTCGGTTCCCGGGTGATGCTGTAACCTCTCGCAGCAGGAGGTCTAGAAAGAGCTGATTTCAGAGCTCTCTCAGAGTGGAGGGATGAGAGGTACTTAGTGCTCCCATTAATTAGGTCTCTACAGCCAATCAGGGGCATCTGTGAGCTCACGCATGTGGAAGGAGCGGATAGCGCTGTCCTCCGAGTGTGTTACCCCACCCCCAACAGAGGTTGGCCTTAGTAGTAGTCTTAATGTGGAAGCCCCCTAGAGACGGGGAGGTATAGGACATGACTAAATTGGGGGGAAAAATGTTTTAGGCTGAGCTGCGAGCCACGAATGCTCCGCTGTCTTCACTTCTTCATCGGAAGTGAATTTTCGTTCTCGTAGGGCTGCTTTCAGGGGACCAAACAGTTGAAAGTCTGATGGAACGAGATTAGATCACAAGTGAGGTACTCACACTGCAGCTGCAAATGAACTTATGTACTGTAACACGTTCACACTTGCAAAGCAGTGACAGGGGAGACAGTAGGCTTGAACGGAAACGCTGATAAGACGGCCAACGGTGCTAATGTGCAGCCAACAGAAGTTTCCAGTTAAACTCGGTGCTACTTAAAAGATTATAAAGAAGCTACTTCATGTACTTGTGTTGTCTAAATAAATGCTTCATGTATATTTTTCTCAGATTATTCATCAATTAGTTTTTTATGTATTAATAATAAGAGTGATCTTATTCCTGTGATTTTTTTTATGAATAAATGAATAAATAAAACTAAGCACATCTCAATACAGAACTCATTATAGCAGACAGTAAAAAGTTACAAAGCAGATCATCACCAAGGTCAAAGAGACCTGAGGAAGGAAACTGGAGAATATATGCCTTTATAGTGCAATAAAATACTATTTTACAACAGGAGACATCCAGCCAACTCTACTTAAAATGAAATAGTGTTATCATATTACACAGGAACAATAAAACAGGAAAAATGTGTAATTTTACATGTCTGTTTTGTTGCATTAAAAAAATAAAATAAAATAAGAACCTGGCAACTTGATAATTATGATTTTTTAAAATATAATAATTCCACACACACACATACACACACACACACTGGAGTCCTCCAAGACCTCGGTACAGTACGACACAAACACTTGAGTCATTTATGATCCTCAGAGTGGTCGACCCTGACTCATGAATCATTTAATGCCTCTCCACGCACCCGTGTCCTTTCTTTTATTCACTCCAGTTCATTCATGTCGCTCGCTATCGCTGCACTTCAGCCTTATCACCTCGAGTGCAGTTCATACGTGCTATCCTGCTTGTGTTGTTAATTATTCCTAAACGTTCCTGGCTCTATTCTCCGAAATGTGACACTGGAGCTATTAAAGTAATGAGAGTGTCAAGGTTCAGAGCGCAATCACATGTGATGTGTGTCTGCTGCAGGCCAGAGCACATGAGCAGCTCACTTTATACATCACTTTATATCTCCTTTCTAGACCTGAACGCATTCACCTTTATGAAATATACAGAATATAAATTCCACAGCTCATTTTCCATGATATAGGGGTCAGGTGTAGGTCAGTGGTTAGGGTACTGGTTAGGGTATTGGTTCAAATCCCACGACCACCAAGTTGTCACTGTTGGGCCCTTGAGCGAGGCTCCTAAACCTCAACTGGTCAGATGTATAATGAGATAAAAAGAATGGGTTCAAAGTTGATTTAATCCTGGAATTAACCACTTATGGCTCTGACTTTATATGCAAAAATGCATCTTAACATGGAATTAAACATTATAGGAATCCTACAACCATAAACTACAATATTAAAAGTAAAATAAACAATAAAAAATTGTTTGATTTTCCACCTGTTTTAAGATGCACAGTGTTGGTAAAATATCATTAAAAAAATAACATCACCTTAACAACTTAAGTGACTTTGAAACGTCTCCAACAAGTTGCATCCAGGTCCAAAGTTTATATAGTATTGTTTTATCAGGGTTATTGAATAGATGGGAAGATATGTGTTCCTCACTATACTGGGGGACTTCTAGTAGTTATCCCTGTTTTTTTTATTACTTAACGACCTGATTTCTGTCAATTAACGTGTGGCTATCTACAGTGCTATGAAGTGTACAGTGAAATAAATGTTTGGAACATTAAGAAATATTTAACTGAGGCACACCAAAGTTATAATATCATATATTCATTATAGATCACTCACTCCCTCATCGTCTATACCGTTGTATCCTGTGTACAGGGTCACGGGGTGGCTGGAGCTTATACCAGGAGACTTAGGGCACGAGGCGGGGTACACCCTGGACAGGGTGCCACTCCATCGCAGTTTTCATTATAGATGTTTGTACACATTTCAGGGCTGTCTGACCACAAATCTGTTCTTCAGATCTGTCTGTCATATCTATCTGATATATCAGGGGTACTCAAATATAAATTTGAAAGGTCCACTTACCAAATTTCCATTCAGTCCGAGTTCCGGAAAAGTGACGATCAAATTCCAAATAGAAAACTACAAAAAAAGCCAAATCCCCAAACTTTCGAACTATACACAAAAAATGACATGGTAGACTTTTTAGTATGAAAGGTGACACCTTCTTTGTTTGAACTTGGGCATGAGAGGTGTGAAAGCCAGGCGAAGGCACTGATGTAAATGTTCATTGGTGAGGGTGCTGCGGTATGTGTTTTTCACCATGTTCATAGTTGAAAAGGCAGATTCACAGCAGTACATTGAGGGAAACATTGTGAGCATTTGAAGGGCCATTTTCTGCAGGAGAGGAACACCTGCTGCAGTAACCATCTTTGGCCAGAAGGTGACCACTTTTGATGATTGCTACCGTCTCGTTGCAGATTAAACACATTGGTTTTCAGCACAAATGCATATTTTTCTGACCACTCACTCTTAAATTTGCAGTTTTCAAAATCAACTTTTCTTTTCTTATTAATGGCCAGTATTGAGCACGCCATCTTCACTTTCAGTCAGCAAAAAATGTCACTTATCGAAATTTGCACTGTTCACCGGCCTGACCCAGAGCACGTGACCGGTACATAAATCCTCCTCATACAGTAGCTCCATCAAGCTCGGACTATGGTCTGTGTGAAGTTTCTTTTTATGTAATGGGAGATCTTCCACAGCTGAAAAAACATGTTATTAGATGAAATGGCTACCTGGACTGGCCTGGTGTCGTATCACAACCTCAAGCCCAATGTTACCAGGACAGTCTTCAGATACATCTTAACTGGAATGAAGCAGTTATTCAAGGAAGATGGTTTGATGGATAGATGGATGGATGGATGAGTTGATCTGAAAAATCCCAGCCATCACCATCAAGCCTCCGCCCTTCCTGAGTCTACCAAAGTTGCTCAGATGTATACTGAAAGTTAAAAGTAATTTCATTATAAGTCTATATGTCATTAAAAGTGATTCCTTAAAGCCAGTGGTGGTGGTAAACCTTTTATTTCCTCTCCTTTCTTTACTTATAAATTATATATAGTGTATATACAGTATATATATATATATATATATATATATATAGGCAGCTCAGTGATTAAGGCATTGGACTAAGGTTCAGAAGGTCCCAGGTTTAACCAACAAGTTACCACTGTTGGGCCCTTGAGCCAGGCCTTTAACCCTTTAACTGCTCAGATGTATAACGGAATAAAATGTAAGTCGCTCTGGATAAGGATGTCTGCCAAATGGCTGAAAGTAAATGTAAATGAATGTTGTAGTTACTATAGTATATATAGTAACTTATATGTAATATAGTATATATACTGTATAAGCTTATATGTTACTAGATATACCCACTCATAACTTTTTTTTTTTTAATGTACAGCTCTATCTATTGCATTGTGGAATTAACTTAATACATTTTTACGTGTTCTATGAAGTGAGCGGAATAAAGTTGTTAGATCGTGTTTACATAAGTAGATTTCAACTGCACACTCATAACCGTGTTTTTAAAAATGTACAGAGGCATCTGTTAAATTTTGAGACCAACTAATGAGTTTTTTGAAGGTTGATTTTTTTTTTAATGACATAAGGGCGTTTTACCCTGTCCAGGGTGTACCCTGCCTTGTGCCCGAAGTCTCCTGGGATAGGCTCCAGGCTCCCCGCGACCCTGATCACAGGATAAAGCGGTATAGAAGATGAATGAATGAATGAATAAGGGTGTTTTCCATTTAAATTTCAAAGTATCATATCTTCTCTGTCCGTAGGCCGACTGCAATGAGCCAAAGACTACATGTTACCTAAATCTCAGCCAAATACACCTGTGAAAACTCCATTAAAATTCATTCAGTAGTTTTTACGTGATGCGTGAACAAACAAACAGATGATGCAAAAAGGTGTTAAACCACCGCAGTGGGTCCAGAGCTTTTCCCAGAAATTAAATTCTGACCGCATGCAGACAATAGTAGGGAGCCATGTACACATGCATAGTCTGCAAAATATATTATTAATAATATTAACAATAAACATTTCTCTACTTCCTCCACTATGACATGCAGTGTTTGTTATCAGTAAACTTAACGGAGTGTACAGTAACTGTAGTATAGTGTAGTCTTCTTATTGGTGTTAATGGTTTATACGTAAATATACAAACCTTCTATTCTGATGCGGTCACGAGTGTGCATGTGCTAGGGATTTTATGAAGGCTTAGAACTGCTACTTGTTTTAGAGTAAACAATAAAAATGCATTATATGATATAAACTCTGAGCTGTATTTTAATCAGTTATTCATGACTCTCTTGATACTTCACGGTGTTTGTGCACCTGAGTTACATAATGCTGTTTAAACCGAATGACAAAGAACTCTGTCCTCTGTTTGACCTGTGTGTGCGCGCGTATGTGTGTGTGTGTGTGTGTGTGTGCGTATGTGTGTGTGTGTGTGTGTGTGTGTGTGCGCGCGTATGTGTGTGTGTGTGTGTGTGTGTGCGCGCGTATGTGTGTGTGTGTGTGTGTGCGCGTATGTGTGTGTGTGTGTGTGTGTGTGGGCGCGTATGTGTGTGTGTGTGTGTGTGCGCGTATGTGTGTGTGTGTGTGTGTGTGTGTGAGTGTGTGTGTGTGTGTGTGAGTATGTGTGTGTGTATCTCTCTCTCTCCCTTCAGAAAAACACGTGACATAATGCTTTTGACTGTTATCTTCTTGATATTGATAACTTGATTATAAGAAGTGTGGGAGAAGAATATGAAAGCAGTAAAGTTATATGAGAATTATCTTGTGTTTTTTTATTCTAGGAACTGGGACTAGTTTGAAACTACTGCGAAGCTGTTCATATTATATTAATGAATCGTTCGGTGTAAACAAGGGTGTGATTTAGAAGGACCGTATGTTTTTTTTTTTTAAGATTAATTTTGGAACAATGGAACATTTTTAGTCCTTAATTTTTTTCAACATCTTTCAGTAGTGTTAAAATTTCTACACTATAAAAGTAATGATAACTTCCAATCTACCTGATTTATCCCAAAAACCCAAATACACAGTTTGATGTCTACAGCTTGACACACATCATCAATGTGGTTATATACAGCTCTGGAAAAAAGTAAGAGCCCACTGCAATTTACTCCAAGAAACTTCTGGAATGTCATCAAGAGGAAGATGGATGATCACAAGATATCAAGTAAAGCTGAGCTGTTTGCCATCTTGTAAAAAACAACAAAAAAAAAATAGTGATATAAAGTTACCCAACAGAAATGTGAAAAACTGGTGGAGAGCATGCAGAGAGAGAGTTATTCCACCAAATACTTAATACTTAATGTTATTTAGCCAAAGCATTAACACAATTTGTTTACCAATTATTTGCATCTTGTTTTATTTGTTATTTAAGCTGCTTAATACTGTATATAGTGTTTAGTGTTGTGATGTCATTACCTTTAAGTATACACACTAAATAACAATATATTTTTTTAAATTATTATTGTTATTTTTCCCTAATTGTCATTTTTTCCTTATCTGCCACATTTTGTATTGCTTGAGTTTTAAGGATTTAAGGACCAAAAAAAAAAAAAAAAAAAACTTTCTACTATGCATTTTCTTCCATTGAGAAGTACATTTTTATTAAAACTTCAAATGACATCAATGCAAAACTCACACACACACACCGTTTACCTCTGCTGTCACTCGCACTGAAGAGAGGAAGGATGAGATGAGAATGAAGCTTGCATTTGGGAAAATAGGAGGAGTAATCAAGCATCCACACACACACACACACACACACGCATCCACACACCCACACACGCATCCACACGCACACACACACGCACACACACACGCACACACACACACACACACACACACACAAAGGAGGGAATAAATGCAGCCTGCCAACCTTGACAAAAGTCTCTTTTTAATATTTATTTAGAAACTGCAGATCTAATGGACAGCCAATTGAGGCCACTTGAAAGGCTCTAATTATCTCTGACATGTTTGTTGCTTGCTAATTTCCCATTAAGAAAAGACTTTTTTCTAAACCAGACGGCTGCACAGAGCGACAGTCGACTCTCTGACTGACAGGATCCGGCACGTTCTGTATTATTCTTGTGTTTCTGATTCTCATGAACGAAGGCAGCCGTCCATATCAAATAAGAGCAAAAGATGAAAATGTGGATACAAAAAGAAAAAAAGCAGAAACATACGCTCTTTCAATTTTTCTTAGTCAATTTATTACTGAAGTCCAAAAGGATTTCAGAAAAATCCATCCAGTTTATTTTTTGTTACAGTTTTATCAGTGTACATTTATGACGTTTAACCATTTTCAAAAGTTAGCTCATGTAATCAGTTAACAATATGAATATTTTAATGAATCAGACTTTAAATAAATTCTCTCAGGTTAGCTTATTATAGCTAAGAAAGCTAACCATCCATCCATCTATCCAGCGACTGCTGTAGTCCAACTAGGGACATTGGTGATTTCAATTGTATTTAGTCCCATTTATATGACCGTGGTGGGACGTCTGGTCAACATTCACACACACATACACAACGCCAATTAGCCTAATCTGCCTGTCTTTTTACTGTGGGAGAAAACTGGAGCAAACAGAGGAAACCCACCAACCACGGGGAGAACATGCAAACTCATCACACACAGAACTGAGGCGGGAATCAAACCCCGTCCCTGGAGGTGGAAGGCGACAGTGCTAACCACTATGTCACCAAGAAAGATAAGATAGCAGGAGATGATGGAGTGTTTTGAATTCATCAGTATCGTTTTAACTGCTTAATATTTTCCTTCATTCTAAAAATTACATCCAGTAAATATTAAATCTGACTTTTACACTCCAGCCCCAAACAACACGCAGCAGGTTGTAGGTCATTGAATAATGAAAGCTCCTACTGAGTGTAAAGAAACTTGCCTTCAATCCTGCAGCATAAATCAGACATGATGTCCTTGTGTTGTTACTGATGTGACATTTCTCTCCATAATAGCTTCCATTTTGAGGTACAAATAGGGAACTGATGGGGTTTCAGCTAACAAGCTGATACTTGCAGGGTGATTTTTTTGAATGATGTATCCAATGACAACGAAGTTGTAAAATGGTAATGTTTCGTAGTATGTTTTTAAGAATGTTTAACTGTAAATCGTAACAGTGTTTTGCTAAATTGTAAACAGTTATTTCTGCATATTATTTTAAAATATGCAGTATATTATTTTATAAATTATGTTTAAACATTGTAAAGTTCTGCAGTATGCTGTAAAGTTTGGTAGTATAATTATTATTATTATTATTACTATTGTTGTTGTTGTTGTTATTTAATTAAAAATACACAAAAAGCCACTAATTAATTAATGCATAATGAAAGAAAGAAAGAAAGAAAGAAAATGACAATGAACCCTCCACTTGTAGTTTTTTAAATTTTTTTGTTGTGAGTAAAAAGTTTTTAATTAAAAAAAAACGACATCAGTTCATATTGTAATACTGCACAATGCAAACTACATTCTTGTAAAAATGACTTTTAGTGTAATATATACTGTATAATGTGATGTGTAAAAAATTTAGTGTAAAAAGTGTAAAAATATGACCTTTACAAAACAAGTTTAGTTGACCATAAATCATTATAATGAATAGTTAAATGTTATGATGATGATGAGGATGATTCTTCTTCTTCTTATTATTATTATTATTATTATTACAGAATAATTTAATGTGCATTAGTAGAGCTTAAAATATATTATTTGACTTGTTTACAAGGATTCATTTACAAGCAGCACAGTTTTTCAAATCTATTCACAAGTTGGCATGAAAGGCACAAAAGAAAAACACTCCGTTGTTTGTGTAATGATGTACAAGGGGTGTTCAACTGAAACTGGCACTTATGATGAAATTTCTGATTAAAGAAGGCATAAAACAACTTAAATTTACAGAAGACTTCAATCACAGTCCGGTGTTGAGACACTAAAACAGTAAAACCTGTAAAACATTTGAGCAGTACAAACATTTTAAAGAAGGCCGTACGTCAATGACTGATGATCCCAGCCGAGGTGGCTCAGAGTGGAACGCCTAAACCTTAAAAATCGGTGGATAACTTGTCTTCAACTTGCAAAAGAGATGCATCTGTTTGTGGACTTGTACATTACAAGAACTCGGGTGGGAGTTATTGCCTCGTCCCTTGTACAGTCCTGACCTCGCTCCAAGCCATTTCCACATGCTTGGGCCATTAAAGGAGTTCTTGGGAGGCCAGCATTTCAAATGTGGATCATGGGTCCAGCATACTGAGAAACTTTTCTACCTTCTATCTATTCAAGCACTAGTGAAACACTTGGATAAGTGCATTAGTATAGCAAAGGATTACTGTATATACAGTAGAGAAATAAAGGGATCAAAAGTGCACAATCAAAAGTTACGCTTCGACTTGAACTTCTCATATATAATGAGGCCACACTTTCCAATAAAATATCAGATTATAAAGTATAATCTGAATTTTTTTTTTTTATCTGGTCAAACAGATCACATGCTAAATGAGACACTTGCAGTGTAGAAGGGATGCTACAGGATGCACAATCTGCCAAGCATGCATTAAAATGAGCTTCACAGCATGCTGAAGTTCAGCAGGAAATCCAACATTTGGTAAAGATAAAGTGCATTAATAACCCAAGCAGTCAGGAGAGTTTATACTGTACTACAATATCATATGCCTAAAAAAAAAAAGACTCAAGGATGATGAATTATTGCTCCTGAGCTACATAATAAAGCGAAAGTCAAATAACAATTGAAGCCTAATCAATAAGAAAGGTCATAACTGGCTTTGTAGCTGTGCCATCTGCTTTAATCCAATTTATATACGGATAGTGAGCAGGAGATACATGATGTTTAGGGAAAATACTGCAAGTAATCTCTTCCCACTGCTACAACAGTACAACAAGTTTAACATTCATACATATGTTAAATAAAAACATGTATGTGTGTGTATATATACAATATGTATGTGTGTGTATATGAATCTGTTCAATGTCTCATTCCTGGAACGTTTATTCATTTACCTCATCTGCATTTCTAGATTATGATAAATGTGTATTGTAATTAGACTGAACCAAGTTATCTAACCTCATTATCTGAATTTCCTAAAGATCATAAAAAGAAAAAAAAACTATGTTCACTTATTATATATATATATATATATATATATATATATATATAAATCAAATTCAAATTTTATTTGCCACAT
>JAQQZS010000037.1:30614154-30629874 GCA_030068045.1 Platyallabes tihoni
AACAAAATCCAACGGTTATCCAACACTGACACCTGACGTTGATTCAACGCTGACTCCACGTTAAAATGCCAGCTGGGAAAGTTCACATTTATAACTACCAGTGACTTCTATCTGACTGATCTGAAAAATATCCAGTTAAAAAAATCAAAGGGGTAAAAAAAATCTGAATTAAATGACTTCAGGCTGGTAATGTGAACATAGCCTGAACGTAGTATTTTTTAAAATTTTATCTTTGTATAGTTGCGCGTACTTCCAGTAGCCGATCAGAATTTTTTTGCATCAGTGAAAAGCCAAGTGAAGCAAGTTTACATATTTTTTTGAGTGAAAGATAAATAGAGTAAAAAATCACTTTACCAAGAATGTAAACTTTTACAGTTTTTTTTTCACTTTTGAAAAAAAGCATTATCAAAATAGAATTCTAATAAAATTCTAATAAAAATTAGAATAAAAATTAGAATTTTCATAATTTTCAGTAGCATATATAAGTCTATTTTAATCTCCGACTTTTTCTTTCATGTTTGTTGAAACCGTTTCTGTGTCATCGTTACCTAAAGCGTCTCTTCTGTAAAAGCTTCAGTAGCACCAAATGATTGATCGCACAATTGATTTGTCACGCTGTCATTTGGTCGACGGGCAAGTGGCGCTGTTTAATTGAGTCACTTGATGAATAATGCATTCTGGGTGCTAATTAGATAAAGGTCATCAGCAGGAGAAATAAATCAGGACTGCTCACTCTATAACACTATATCATCATTATATTCACGTAATTATAGCCGGTTAAACCTGAGACTGGCTGCAGCTTTCGGGTCAGCGGGTTTTTGTTTGTTTCGTTTTGCTACACGAAGTTAAACTTGAACGTCCCACGCTGTAAACTAAGGATAGGGCTGAACAGAGGGAAGTTATTTATTTCCTCTCGGAGACACCGAAACAGGAGCTGTACCACCACCCACATGGTTTTTGGAGCGTGAGCTGTATGTGCTATGATATGCAACCTGATGGTAAAGAGCATACAATCAGTTAATCTGTATCGTTTGATTAGGGTTTATAATCTCTCATTACTGTAAACAATAAAAAATGTAAAGATGAAGCAACTGATTTGTACGATCAGTTGTGTGTGTGTGTTTTTTATATTCCTGAGATTTCTTTTATCTGTGCTAAAATTGCAAAGGGGAAAGAAAAATCACAGCTGAGATGTGATAAATTTTACCTATTAATTTCTTGTAAATAATGTTCTTTCCAGTACATTCACAGTTTTATTTATTTATTTAGTTATTTATTTTTTAATAATTGCGATAACCGTCTACAGTTTGATTGATGTACCCTGTGAAAACTTTTGGCCTTACCTTTGGAACCCACTTTGGTGGAAAACTCAATGGGGCTCTAAAGAGATAAAAAATAATCAGTCTTCCTCCATGCTAGTAGCCATCTCCCCACTCCCACTGTTATCTACCTTACAGAGATGCTTAAATCCTAGCAGGAAACTAAACCATTCAGCCGGGAAGATGGAGAACACCTACGAGTATGAAGAGCAAAACGAGAGCGAGAATGCCATAATGGATGGGTAAAAGACTGATGAAGCGAAGCACATAAAAGCTCCAAGAATGAGAAAATGGGATTTAAAAAAAAATAGAGATTTGTTCGAGGGAGGAGTAGGAGGAGGAGGTGGAGGCGATGGTGAACAAAAGGGAACGAGTAAGTGAGAGACATGGTTGTAGGTACTGTAAAGAACAGATGGAATACAGTGTTGTGAAAAAATATATAAACAGGTCTATATATGAAAAATGGACCAAATTTAATTAAAGCAGACCATCAACTTCTATTATTCATGGTTTTGTGAATAATAGAAGTTTACGAGGGTTCTTCGCTGCTAAAGAACACCAACAAACCCACGTCTGAGGAGATACTGATGTACTAATTAGACAGTGCACTGCATACTTGCAAAAATAGTTTCCAGCTTGCATGCATCTAATATTAACCCTAAAACCTTGTGATAACAAGGCTGTCCCTCTTAGGGAAATGTTGGATCATTACAATTTAGAGAGTTTACCATGGACGAGTGAAGAACCCTTAACAATCCAAAAAACCCTTAAGGGACCGTGCCAGAGTATAGTATGCATTTATATTTAAATTTGAAGGCCGATATGTTTGTCCCAGAAAACCATATGAGAAAATGTGAAGATGTTGCAAATCCCTGCTTCTGCCGAACTTGGAAACCCTCATTTGCAATGTATTCATTTACTCAGACCTATCAATGAGCGGACTGTATCTACTGTATAGAAGATTTGCCACGTAGATGCCAACTTACCGAGGAGACGTACTGAATGTCCCTGCACAACTTGGTCTCCCGTGGAAAATCCACCAGATCCAGGAAGTTGTCCACTACCACCTGTCCGATGATGTCATGCCGCGAAAAACGGTCAAAATCGTAAACCGTGAAGTGGAGCTTTCGTGTAGGAAGTTCAGAGTATGCCACAGGGAAGAGGAAGACCTCATCGAAAACGGGGTTCAGAGTCTTCCGATGCACCTTGGTCTGGTGCTTGGTCTTGCGGTCAGGAAGAAGGTAGATCTTGACGTAGGGATCCGAGGTCCCGGAAAAGTCCTTGGCAGGAAGGTCTTGGGCGCGGTGGATCTTGACGATGAGCTGCTCCAGATCACAGTCGTATTTCAGGATGAAATGGAGGCGCCCGCAGGTTCCACCTCGACCACTTCGGTTTTCATCGCTGTCTAACGAGCGCTGCTTGTACAGCTCTGGTTTGAGCCGGCCAAGACTCATCCCCGTTAGCGAGTCTTGCCTCTGGAACTGGGCTACCATGAAGTCAGGGTTGGACTGGTTCATGTGGCGCCGAATGGAGCTTGGCCTACGAACATTAGAGACAGAAGAAGAATGAAACCTAAAGAATATCAGCTTTATATTTGCAAAAGGAAAAAAATATGTAATAAAATCAACAAGTTAATATTTATTAATATCGCATCCATGAGGCATTGTCTCATTTGTTCATTGTTATAGAGCTAGAACTCACAGCTGTTATCGTAGTCTTTGATATTTATAACAGACGTATTTTACTGTGTGTCTGGTCATTGAACCGAATGCATTTAAATTGCTAAATTGGATTTAATGGTTCTGTGCTCAAAGTTCTGGAATCAAAGCTTTTTACAGCTGCAATAAATAGCCAAAATATTATTTTACACATTTGCATAAAGCATAAAATTTGAATAGTTGGATGAGTTTCGAAGAGGATCTGTGAAATGTGATTTACAGCTAAAGGGGTATCAAGCTGCTTCAACATTGAGAAAGCCTCAGGAATCTCTGCATTATGTAATTAAATACGCTTTTCAATTCTGGTTTTTAGCTTGTTAAAAATGAGCCCTCTTTATGCATAAGGTTACGAATTAGTTTTTTTTTTTTTTGTTGTGAAAGATGTAGAACTTTAAGGGTTCTTCAGTTTGTCCTTCCAGTGGAAGTAGTGTGATGTAACTTGTGAGAAACATGGTTTCTCTTAGAACCCCTTTAGAAAGGTAGAACTATTAATTGTATCTTTTTTTCGAAAACAAATAATTTAAGGATTTTTCAATTATGGGAAACTTTAATGGTTCTGTAGAGCTTCCTAACAAGAGAATTAGAACCATTATTCATCAAATCAACAAGGGAGTGTGGACTTCAGACTTTGTACTGCTCTGTACTGTATATGTATAGTCCTAAAAATCTAGAAGCCTTGACGAATGAGGGATTTCGGTAGTACCCTACAATACTGGGTTTCAACTTTACCAAGACATCAAAACATTTTAGCAAACACTGGGCCAACAAGCTAGGAACGAACCCTTGAAGAACCCATTATGTTCAAACATTATACAAAGTGATTTATTACTTCATGATGCTTCAACTGACCGAACACAAGTCGATGACGGATCCGTGATCTGCCTCTGCATACGTCCGCTGCCGTAAATGCTGTCCTCCCCAGCCTTGGACTCTGCCTCCATGGCAATATCAGGTGACGTGTGGCTGATTTTCAGAGCTGTCTCCGGCACCGGAACGGGTGGAGGTGACCCGGGCGCCGGCGGTGAGACCGGTGTTGGAGGCACAGTCGTCTCCTTAACCACCGAGCCTCGAGGTTGGTTCCGGCGGTCGAGAGTGGCGTCCACTTCCGTGTAAATGGGCTGCGGTTGAAGTGGTGGAGGAGGTGGAAGAGGGTGCTCTGTTGGGCCATCTTTGGTTCCAGGAGAGAGTCCTCGCTCGCGCCATGGGATCCAGCATAGTTTCCAGGAGACAAAGAGCGAGACTCCGAACAAGGCCAGTCCACAGGCCGTCACCACCAACGACAGCAGGCTCACCGAGACATCTATAGAGTCAGAGACAGAAAGCGTTTTGGGAATCGGTGATCAAAATAAATACAACCTCCTCGATGAGTTCGTCTGGTTATAATTATAATTATGCAAGTGCAAGGCAAGGTGTGAAGGGAGCTAAATATAGTGCTGGTGCAATGCTACAGAGAAAGCTTTCATTTATTTTCATTTAAGTGGCATTACAGAAGAATATCTCATTTAGCTTTGAATAAATCATCAGCCGTGGCGGGTATGAATGTGCCAGCAGAGCTCTTTCTTTTAAAGAGTAATAAAAAGTGATTTCAATGCAAGGCTTTATTTTTGGCTTTTTTTTTTTTTTTGGATTAATTATTAATCAAATAAACCGTTGTGGGGTTTTTGTGGACAGAGTGCGTGGTGAGCCGTGGTGACCATACTGGATGCTCTGAGGGAGTGAGAAGTGAGGCTGATTTATTCCTAACCCAGACTGTAGAGTCGTGATGTGTGTCAGGTGTCAGGTGACCATACGGCGCCATGCTGCCGCTAATTCCGCAGTCCATTTTTGTTGATATTTTTCACAAACATCTGGAACAAATCTATCTGCAGATGTACCGAACATGAACGGTGCAGTTATATTATTTATACAGTCATCCTTTTTTTAATTTTTTTTTTATGGAAATATCTTTGGGTGCGAAGAGAAATGAATAGTTGATGGATTCAGCACATGTTGCATAATCGCAGGACAAATTGCACAAATAGACAGGACGGCATGTCGAGGTTATAATTTTCCTGTCTGATATTCTGAGGAAGCGTGGCATGAAGCCAGGAGAGCATTACAGGGATGAAATCATAAGTATAGCTGGCAATCATCTGCTTTTAAGAGTGTGTGAGAGAATAAAAAAAAAAAAAAGCAGAGATAGTGTTCCCTACGTCTTTCTTATTGTGCCGGTGTTGAGTCTGTGATATTGATTTTGCTTGAGTCTAATAGATTTAGTTTTGAGCTACTGATGGATACTTTGGTGGAAAAGGAGCTACTGTTCAGGGAAGACGCTACTCCCCCAGGAGCCCCACAAGAGAGAAAGACGGCGACTCCCCGTGACATCAGTGGTCTTCAGTTTAGCTTTCACTTCGCAAAAAATAACTATTCTGTTAATTAATTCCGTGAAATTAAAGTTGCTAAAGATGTGCCATAGGACAGGTGAAGAGCACAGATGTTGGTTCATTACCACCTTCCATTAGCTTGATTGTTTACAGCATTAAACATTAATTTAAACCAGTTAATGTCTATGATTTTATTTACCTACAAAATGCAATGCATGTGAACCTCACTCACAGTGAGCCTGGAGTCTATAGCGGGAGACTAGGGGCGCACACACACACACATACACACACTCATTCACACACTACGGGCAATTTTGGGAACGCTAATTATGTCTTTGGACTGTGGGAGGATGTCTTTGGACTGTGGGAGGAAACCAGAGTACCCAGAGGAAACCCAAACATGCACACTCCATGCACACAGAGATGGGAATCGAGCCTGGCCGGGAATCGAACCCGGACCAGAGGTGCAAAGCAACAGTGCTAAACGCTACACCACTGTGCCACACAATTATGTTACCATTTGATTTAAGGTTATTTTATAAGCTCAGTGACTTATGATTTTTTCTTAAAGTACGAGAGTCCTGCCTGTTTGCCGCTCGGCCAGACCGTGACGTTTGCTCTTCGTCTCTTTACTCTTACTGTTTGTGTTCCTTCTCGTGCTGAAGATCTTTTGCAACATTCTTTTCTTATGTTAAAGTTTCTTAACTAGTGTCTCTTCATTATACGCACATAAAACTATACATGATAGCTTTGGATGCCAGTATTAGACCTTAAAATACAGCATTTGCAGTTTGAAAATTCCGACCTACATGAACAAAGCTTCGATTCATCGTCCCTGCATCGTCTGGTGGACATTTTTGATTAAAAGCCGTCGTCTCTGAAAAATTAGCAAAGCTCTCCGTTACTTCGTGGGTGTAACTTTATATATCGGGTCAACGTCGGCCATGGTTGTATATGTGTGTGTGTGTGTGTGTGTGTGTGTATGTGTGTGCTGTAAGGGTGAAGTAAAATGTCCTTTGATCCTGTAACTGTCTAATAATACCCTACTCATATAAGTAGTGTGTGTGTGTGTGTGTGTGTGTGTGTACTGATGAGTCCCAACCAGCTTTGATTTTAATTGAATGCAGGACATTAATTAGGTCCAAGCCATATTTCTCTTCATTAACTTAAAAGAAATGGTGTCGTGCTTAATTAAAAAAAAGCTTTAATTACGTCTTCTCTCTGTCCTGCAGCTACAGTAGCTGAGCTTCTTCTTTTTGTGGGAATGAAGTTAGAAAAAAGCAGAAGAACGTCAGAGCCTGTTTTTCCTTCCACTGTCCAAACTGTCCACGCTCTGAGTTCTCGTCTCCATCCTGCTTGTTTTATATAATGAGAAAACTCGCAATGATTAGTGTGGCGCCACCCAGAGGCCGTTTCTCAAGTTTGTACATCAAAGCCTGTCTTCTCTCTCAGAGGGAGCACTGACGAGATGTGACACACTTCTCTCTCTCTCACACACACACACACACACACACACACACACATTGGAAAAATCCAAATCAGAAGACACACTTCACATGACGGTGTGTGCTGCGAACACACTAACGAATCTCTTTCCAAAATGGACCAATGGGAACACGGCGTTACTCGAGTGTGTGCAGGTGATTGATGTTATTCCTCTGTTATTTTCAAAAGTAATTACTAAATAGATTAAAACACACTAAGAACAAAAAAAAACAAGGAAAGAGAAGATAGCAAAGAAAGAATAAAAATAGGTGAACCAGATACAATTATACAGCTGTGTTAGTTAGATTTATAAAAAGTTCATGTAATTAATGTCTTTCTTATTGTGCCGGTGATGAGTCTGTGATATTGATTTTGCTCGTTATTGATTTAGTTTTGAGCTACTGATGGATACAAGATATCGGCCTAACGTCTAACACGACCATCCATCAGTCTACATCGTTAGGACATGATTAGCCATTAGTCACATTTGAAGAAGGTTTATTTAAAGTTTCCCAGACGGCACACGAACGTCCCACGGAATCGCAGTCTGGTCATGTGACCTGCGGTGTGGGTTTAATCCATCAGCGCATTATAATCGACCCCGGAGTGCCAATAACCACATTAGCAAACGATTCCTCACGTTACACACCACATCTCACACACACGTGAACCAACTCTGTTTCACAGCGCTGTTCAGTCCTGGACTCTGATTGGTCAGAAGTCGTTAATATTAAATTTCCATAAGAGCAGCTCTGACAGTAACGCAGATTAAAAGTATTGACAGGTTGATATTAATGTGATTGTTGTAATACATTGTCGTTTCCATAGCAACCGTTCATTCACTTCATTCAACCGTTCACTTGATGTTTCGTTATATGGATGGACGGCCTTGGTGCTGCGAGGTAAAGGTCAGAGGTGAAGCTGTAACTTTTCCATCATCCTCCGGAAGTTCATCTTTGCACTTCTAACTTATTAGCTTAAGGAATTAGAAATAATATTTTTGCTAATTTATTTATAATAATAATAATAATTATAAACACATATATATATGTTGCCATGACGTTGCCATGTAGCCAATAAACCCCACTCTTACTCCCAGTGTTTAGCTGGTGGAAAATGATTGTTTTGCTCCTCACCAAGCCTTGATGTACTGATTACTTAATAGCACTTAATACCACGACTAGTGAAATCTCCAGCCGAGTCCCGTCTCATTTGTGACCTGCTAACACAGAATTAGTGCGACATGAGACAATGCAAACACGGTGCTTTACTTCACACACTACTGTAAGGCTAAAATTAGCTCCTAACATCACTGTTAATGTTTCATTTTTAAACCAACTCCATCAAACACTCTTGAAAAGGGGGAAAAAGTGTAACAGTGTATACTTTTTGAGTCAAAACTGTTGTTCTAACAAACAGCTTAATGAAACAGCTAATAAATCATATTTATATTTTATAGTTAGATTAAGTATGGCCTAAATCTTTCAGAGCAGACCTACTTTCTTATTTAGGACTTTAGTTACTTGGTGGACACCTGTAGACTGTAAGACCTACAAAGATGCAATAGCTAGATTTCAAATGGAACAACAGGATAATGCGGGATTTAACACATTTACTGTACAGCCAAAACATTAACACTTCCACCATGAGGACTCAATAACACTGAGTAGCAATTATAAACTGGTGACAGGTTCATGGGCACCTAAGGCTTAACCATGCACGTGGGGAATAAAGGTTAGCCAGTCCAGCCCACTGAAAAGCCAATGCAGGATAAATAAGTGAAAAAGTCAATGCTGGTGATGATAGTAAGGTATCCAGTTCCACCAGAGTTCACCATGTAAGGGCCTTAGCAGGGAAAGAGTCCAAGATTGGTCTCCATACTCCTCATATCCAAATCTGATCGAGCACACAAACTCACCAGCACACTCAGGCTTGTAGACTCATGCCCGCAGGGCCCAGAGATGCCCCGGTGCCACAAAGAGAGCCCACGCAATACTGGGCATTATATTATGGGTTTTAATACAGTGTTTGGTTTCATATCTACTCTGAGTGAGCTATAATACAGAGGGGTCCAAAACTATAGGACCACAGTAGTGAAAATCTTGAATGTTTTTGTTTCAAATGTAAGAAAAATAAATAAATCATGGTACACATGGTGCTCCTGAGACATCAAAGCTCCTGAACCGTTGTGCAATCCAGTGTTGCTTGGTTCAGCCTGATGCCCTGATTATAATTAGAGTCCTCGTCACATCACTACTGCTGCTGAGGATGAGGATGGCCCTGTCAGGTCCGCTTGGGGATCCATGTGACATCTCAAGACAGTTCCACCTCATACCCATGAAGATGCTATAGACTGCATCGACACACAGTTTTATTTATCCATGGTCGTGCTTTCTGGTATGACCTACTGTAATTGAGGAGAAGTTGCCTTTTGATTCTGGTTCCTCTCAAGGTTTCTATCCCATGAGTTCTCGGGGAGTTTTTCCTTGCCACTTGTAAAACATTTTAATTTGCATTCAGAATTTTTATTTCTGTAAAACTACTTTGTAAGCATGCCCACTGTTAAAATCTCTATACAGATGAGGTAAATTAAATTGAACTACTAAATTTTCTTCGCCTACAACTCTATGTGTGCCCCTTTACACTAGGCACGATTGATTTGTACCGTGCCAAGGAACGATTGCCCCACCCACCAAGCCAGTGTTCCCATTATTACTTTAACTTCATACTCGGGTACAATTGCGTATTTCCATCCTCTGATACAGTAGGTAGCAGTATGCATGTGAGCCACCATGAAACACAAAGAGAAGAAGAGAATGAGGTAGTCAATATTCATGCTATGCCTAATATCATTGATATTTCATAATAAATGTCAAGAACAACGCTCGAAAGAGACCGACAGCACTGACGTCGTGTCCACTTCCATTTTTTGGGACGATTGTGCGGAATGATTGTGTTCTCACTTATCAAAATGAACCTGACTTGGGGTGAAGTGTCCTCGGAAACGATCCCAGGGCCCTAACGTGAAAAGTTACAAATACAGAATCAGGAACAGTTCTTAACCAGATTTGGTCAGAAATGAAGGGCTCAGTCATGTTTTTGTTCTTGAAATGTCTAATTATAGCAACTTTTAAATGCTGTATACTGTATGAGAGTGTGTGTGTGTGTGTGTGTGTGTGTATACAGTATATTGGCTGACAAATTCCTCCGGTGTTGAGAAAATTAATTACAGCTTTACCTCTGACTGTGACAAAGCACTGACACTGGAGACTCCTTCCATATGTTACACAAACATTTCCGAGCAGAAAGTTTTTTCTTTTAAGTTAATCACATTAAGAAATGGACATCTCATCTTTTTGGTTTCTTTTGAGCAAAAGTATTAAAGCTCATAAAATACAGGTAGGGGAGAATAATTTACAACTTGAAAATATCTCTCTAAAGAAAAGTTAATATAGTAGAGAAGCTCTGATGAGCCACTACACTGACTTGAATGGATTAAAGTTCTTAGTTTTCCAAACATCTCAAAGCTGTGAAGGATAAACTCGGATCTGAGGCACGGTCCTTGTCAATTATACACTTCAAATGCGATAAAAGGAGCCGAGTGATCATCGGCCAAACCAAGAAGGCCATGAGAAAAGCTTCTTCAGATATCTAGTACATTTTTAAATTATTATAGGAACATAAGATGCAGTGGATTGGGGGTATTGGTGACTCTATGGTGGTAGGTTTCTTGCCTGAGGTTCGATTTCCACCTAATGACCAAACACCAGCCACTGGATGCAGTGCCGCTCCCAAGCCCGGATAAAATAGGAGGGTTCTGTCAGGAAGGAAATCTACTGTATATTAAAGGTACAATATTCCCAAGATGGGGGTTCATGTAGGTTTCGGTACCATCTGACCAGAGCTTACCATACGTCAAAGAAGACACGCCGGAAATGATGCATGTCATGAGAGGCAGCCTGACCAGACCCGACCCGACCCGGAACACTGTGCACCTGTCATCCTCGTCTCACCTGCGCGCCTGCATTCTCAGAGCTCAGGTCTGTGCAACAAGTCGCTACGCAAAAGGAGATGCAGAAGAACATAAATCTCTCTCACCTGATTCAGAGTACCTCGGTCTAGCCAAGTCCCGGAAATAGTAAATGAAATCCAAGCAGTTCTCGTTCTGCACCTCCCCTTTAGAGCAGAGATCCGAGAGGAGCTCCAGCGCTTTCTGGCAAATCTCGGCCTCCCTGTCCACGGGCATTGCCCACCAGCATCCTCCTGAGTGAAGAGGCGCGCGATCCAGGCACTGATCCGCACCTCCCTCTCTCTCTCTCTCTCTCCCTCCTCCCTTTCTTTCTCTCTCTCTCTCACTCTGTGTCCCTCTGCTCTCTCTTTATCTCTCTCTCTCTCTCTCTCTCTCTCCCTCTGCTGTCCCTCCCTCCTCCCGAGATGCGAGAAAGATGAGAAAACGCTTCAGTTCATGATTCGCATCATCAGATCCGGACCGTGCGCTCGCGCTGCGCTCTCGCCTCCCCTTGATGTTCTATACAATGTATCTTTCCTTCTTTTAACTACGAGACGTTGCTGCGTCCGAGCACGCGCCACCGGTTGAATCCGCGGGGGTGAACGCGTGCGCGCGAGGCTCTGTCGATCTCCCCGCGCCCTACAGAGAGAGAGAGAGAGAGAGAGTGTGTGTGTGTGTGTGTATAGAGAGGAGGAATGTGGGAGGCCAATAAGCTCAAAATACTAGGAAACGCCTGAACACGCGCTTTTATTTATTTATTCATTTATTTATTTTATTTCAAGCCGCCTATCCCAGGAGGCTTAGGACACGAGCCGCGGTACACTTTGGACAGGGTGGTATCTAAGTACTGCAAAAGTTAACTTCTTTCTTAAATTTTGTCCAGACAGTTTTGCGTGAAATGTGATGTGCATAAACAGCTGGAAGCATAAATAATCTTCCAAATAAAGTTGTTTTTTTTTTTATCAGAAGTTATTTTGATTAACTACAGCAAGAAAATATTTATTATTATTAGTAGTAGTAGTAATAGTGAAAAACCTTAATCAGCTGAGGCTCTGCACAGACAGATCAGCTTGTCCTCCATTTTACGCATTTCTCTTGTCACAGTGAAATACTTACTTTTATTTCTTTTAATATACTTAAATCTATTTATTACTAATATTCACGCACAATTCTAAGTATACAATTACTGCACTTTATTTCACTGCTAGTAAACTGTAAACTTATCATTTGTCTTATTTCTCACATTCGACACTTGACTTCTAACATGTTCAATATCAATATCAAAATATGAATATTTGACATCACATCCACTCTGGTCCATACCACAGCTTTTATAGGGTTTTTGTTTTAAGTTTTGCTTTTTTGTGGGTGGGTTTTCCTAGATTTTTCCTCTAATTGTAATTGTGTTGATGGAGTTTCTACCTTCCTTCCTTTTTCAAACACTGAGCAGCTGTAACAAAGCAAAGCAATTTCTCTTTAAGAATTAATAAAAACTACTTTGAGTCCTGAAGTTTGTGGGCTTGCATTGTCTCATTATTTTTATATTCTTTAATTGATGACCTTAAAATACAACTGACCTGGTGAACTAATAAGAAGATGTGTTTATTTCTGATGGAGTCTTTTATAAGTCACTTCTTATTTCTTCTTATATTTCTAACACTCTGAATGCTGCGAGTCTGTACAAGTGTTTTGTCCAAATTGGCCTCCCATAAGAAGAGAGAGTGGTGTGTGTGTGTGTGTGTGTGTGTGCTCTTCTCCTCCTCCCCTTTCTCCTCATCCTCTTCCTCAACCTGCCCCTCCTTCTCTGCTGTGTGTACAGATTTTCCAAGCTTCTCCCACATACCCACGGGATGTCTCTTTTGCACGTGTTCACTGGGAAGCTACCATTTCAGTTCAACTAAAGAGCTTGATAAGGATGATGATGATCATCATCATCATCACCGGCTCTTCAGCTTCTTCTCCAATCGTGGCCCAGACATGCTGTTCAACACACACCAGATGAATGAATGCTCATCACGTGCTGCGAAGTGATGAATTTTTCATGTGCTAATGAAATAAGCTGTGCGAAGCGGATACTACATGCAGAAAGAGTTCTCCGAAGTGTTATTGCAATCAGATGACCATACAACACTGAAGCAGGGTTCAGTTATAACTCAATTTATTTATTTTAAATTAGATGTTTCCATTAGGGTGCTTTCACATTAAGAAAGATTAGTACTGTATGTACCCTCCCCACTCCCCCACTGGCCAGCGTTCATACTGCTCTTTGGTCTCCTTTCTCGGGTACGATTGCGTATTTACACCCTCCGATACAGCAGGTGGCAGTATGCACCTACTTGGTCTGGGAGAAGAGAACAAGGAGGTTAATTTACAATTGGCTTCCTCATTTGACTCGATTTGTGCCCGAGTACGGCGTATTGTTCCAGAGACCAGTTTTTCCAACAGACTCAGGAACGGTTCCTGAGTGCAGAGCGATTGTGTTCTCACAATCAAATGTTCAAAAATGATCCCAGGGTTCTAACATGAAAAAAAAAAAAGCTTATACTGACCTGTAAACCATCACTGACCATAAACCATAACTTTTTCCCCTTTACCTTTAAATAAATGTTACTAACATCCAGCTACATTTACACAATGTGAACTGCTTTTTGCTTGATGAAAACAAAAAGCAGTATCAATGAAAATGAAAGGAAAGGTGTTCAGGACAGTGGTGAGACCAGCGATGTTCTACAGCTTAGTGGCACTGAAGAAAAGACAGGAGGCAGAGTTGGAGGAAGCAGAGATGAAGATGTTCAGGTTTTCTTTGGGAGAACCTTTTTGGGAGATGGATAGGATCAAGAATGAGTCCATGAGAGGGACCACCCATGTTAGATGTTTTGGAGATAAGGTCAGAGAGGCTGGATTGGGATTGTTTTGGACATGTTCAGAATAGAGATTGTTAATATATCATAGATGTAGAAGGATGATGAGGTTGGAACTGCCAGGCAGGAGGTCTAGAGGAAGAGCGAAAAGAAGATTTATGGATGCAGTGAGAGAGAACATAATGTTAGTTGGTGTGAGAGAAGAGGATGGGTTAGATGGAGGCAGATGATTCGTTGTGGTGAAATGGGACAGCCGAAAGACAAAGACAAAGTACTGCTTTTCTGCTCAGCATGGCTATAAAATGTGGTTATTTTTGCAACTGTAGCTGTCTTGTCAGTTTAAAACAATCAGACTGAGGTTTCACCATTCTGATGCTTGATGTAAACATTAACTAAAGCTCTTGCATGATTTTATGACCTGCGCTGCTATCATGTGATTGGCTGATTGGATGAGTGTGGGTACAGATGTTCATCATACAGAGGCCCGTGATAAGATCTCTTGAGTAAACATAGACACGTCTTATGCACTTCATACTTCACTCTTCATACTAGTCCACACACATCCATATCTAGGGTCTAAAGAGAACGGTCTGAAAAAGAGAAAATATCCACCAAGCGGTGAAAATGCCTCGATGCCAGAGGTCAAAGGAGACTGGTTCGAGCTGACAGAAAGGCATCAGTAACTCAAATAACATCTCTTTACAACTGAGGTCTACCGAAGAGCATGGGCTACAGCAGCAGCATATCACAGCAGGTGCTGCTCCTGTCAGCTAAGAACAGGAAACTGAGGCTGCAGGTCACATGGGCTCACGAAAATCCGACAATAGAAGATTTGAAAACCTTTGCCTGGTCTGGTGAGTCTCGATTTCTGCTGTGACATTCAGGTGGTAGGGTCAGAATTTGGTGTGAACAACGTGAAAGCATGGATCCGTCCTGTCTTGCATCAACTGAGCATGGTTTAAATGCCACAGCATACATGATCTCAATTCAACAGAAACACCTTTTGGGATGTGGTGGAATGGGAGATTAGCATCATGGATGTGCAGCCGACAAATCTGCAGCAACTGCATGATTCTCTCATGTTAATGTGGATCAAGACCTCTGAGGAATGTTTCCACAGCATTGTTGGCTCTATTCTACAAAAAAAAAGTAAGGCGGCTCTAAAGGCAAAATCCCAGTACTAGCAAGGTGTACCTAATGAAGTGGCCAGTAAGTGAGAGTAATATTGAGTAGGTCACCCCTTTCTTCACCAGAGCAGTGATGCACTGACACCTTTCTATCGGAACCAGCATTAACCTTTTCAACAGTTTGTTCTACACTAGCGCTTCTATTGGATCGGACTACACGGGCCAGACTTCACTCCTCATGTGCATTGGTGAGCCTTGGCCACCCATGACCCTGTCTCCAGTCCACTGGTTTTCCTTCCTTGGGTCACTTTTGGTCCGTCCTGACCACTGCAGACAAGGAACATTGTCAAAGTCACTCAAATCCTTACATTTGCCAATTTTTTCTTCATCCAACCCGAGTCTAGGAATGAATAAAAAGTGAATTTTTGCAAAGTTCCCAATTTAAAAGCTATTTAAAGGAACAACAGAAATGCACCTTTCTATATATATATATATATATATATATATATATATATACAGTATAACATGTTTTATCTTACATGTTTTATCTTCATCTCATATCTGTAGGCCAAAAAAAAGCAGTAATATGATGTAAAAGATCAGTTTTCAGACATAAACACAAAGAAAGCTTCTGGGTTTTGCTGCATGAAAAAAGAAGCAGGTTCGACAGCAAGTGCTCAGAAGAACCGTGGCTGGTTCTGCAGGATGTTCAGTTAAACCAGTGGTTCTCAAACTTTTTCTGTCATTCCCCACTTAAGGTTGTGAGCGAATTTTCAAGCCCCACTTGTCAACAAAATAATAACGAAATCGGCCACGTTTACTGTTTATTGAAATATCA
>JAQQZS010000037.1:30850902-30861395 GCA_030068045.1 Platyallabes tihoni
GGCGGTCGTGCAAGCATTTCACTGCATATCGTACTGTGTATGACTGTGTATGTGACAAATAAAATTTGAATTTGACCTCAACCCCTGAAAATATACACGAGTTTATTGCCGGGAATGACATGAACTCACTTCGACACCCAACTTACTCGCCTGATTTGGCTCCTGCGGACTTTGCCCTCTTTCCGAAGATGTTGATCCAACTCAAAAGTCGACATTTTGACACCACTGCAGAGGTCCAGCACGAATCACAGAAGGTGCTTGATAAACTTTTCCAGAAGTGGCAAGAACGCTGGGAGCACTGTCTTGCTGTTGTATCTACGGGCTCACAGCCAGTGTGCCCCATAGGAGAACATCTTCTTTACTAGCTAAAAAGGAAGGACACTCACAGCTCAACCATCACCATGGACTTTGTTACTTTACTACTACCTGATCTCACCTCCTCATCTTCACACTCTGCTTAAACAGATCAGCTTCCTAATTCCTTATCTTTCACACCAATACTACAATCAACACCATCAGCATCGCATCCGTCTGCATGTACCCGAGTCTGTATGTAACTGCCCTGCTTTCTGGGATTTCTGAGTCCGGCGTTAGTACTAACGTACATCGCTAGTGTTCTGTTTAATTTCTCAGTAATGTAATGTAATGGTGCATGCTTGTGAGAAATGCTGAGTGAGAAACGACACCCTTGTTTTTTACCATAATTCATTGACATCACCTACAGTACCATTCACCTGTGGACTGCTCCCAATAAAAGGGCCCCGGTGGCACATGACGGTGAGTAGGATGACACATTCACTATCTGTACAGTTTTCCTCTCCCTTCAGATTCTGATTCAAGCAAGACCCCCCTCGCTCGCATACACTGAGAAAAATCCACCGCATCTGCACCTTTGCCTCCTCAGCACTCACGTCTTCTGCGGCTCGCCCGAGCATGGATCGCATACCCAAGGATGTGTCTTCTGCAGCTCACCCTCATGTACTTCACCGAGCACCACTGGACATTAACTGCACATGTGTGTTACTGTGAGTGCGTCCAGAATCCACTGCACAAAATAAATAGCACATTATTGTTCACTGCATCTGTGCCTCCCCAACATATAGTAGTTAAATGAAGTACGTACTTTCTTGTAAACAGAGCTAATCTCAAAATTATTTGCTACCACCTAGTAGTATTTGGTACATGAATTGTAAACTTTACTCACCAATGATTGTGATCAGTATTTAGCCTTTACCACACAATCTTAGATCTAGTCCCCAGATGTAATACAACTTGAAGTTATTATTACAAAATCGATTTTAGAAATGAACCACAGCGCCTGGATATTTATAAAAACACTTAAGAAGGCCTCCTTGTGCTCTCTGTGTAACTTTTATCGCTGTACTATTGAGAGCATCCTCACACACTGCATCTCAGTGTGGTACAACAACTGCTGCACTGCTTCGAGACGCTCCTGAGGTTGGTGAAAACCACACAAAGCATTACTGGCATTCAGCTACCCACCATGGAGGACATTCACAAGAAATGTTGTCTGAAAAGGGCGAGAGACATTATCAAAGATACCTCTCATCCCAATCATGGACTATTCACCCTTCTTCCATCGGGCAGGCGCTACAGGTGCCTTGGAGCCGACACAAAAAAAAAAAAAGCCGACTGAAAAACAGCTTTTCATCCGTGTGGTTGTTACCGCACTAAACAGCTGATCATAGAATGTCAACAAAAGCACTACTGCGCTGTCACTTTCAGTCTTTATTGCACTGCTTCATTCACTATGCATCTTTGCCATATTTATAACTTATGTCTTTAAAATATGTATATTCCCACCCATATTTCTTCTGTATACTGTATACTGTATCATACAGACATTCATAAATGTACATACCATGTGTATATCATGTTATTTGAGCATGTTATCTTCTTGTCATGTCTTATCCACTGCACAATGTTTGCACAGTTATACTATATATTACTAAACATACCATGTTTTTATTACCTACTGCACCTGTTGTACATTAAATCACTCTTATCGTTATACATATGCATCCATACTCTCATTGAACACATTGTTATTTATTGTAAACAGGCCACTTATTCACTTCTGGTTAGATGGTAACAGCATTTCATTGGCTCTGTACTTGTACTTTGCACAATAACAATGAGGTTAAATCTAATCTAATCTAATCTTATTCATGTGCAAGAACAAAGTCATTGTGTCAAACAGTGTTATTACACATTAAAATCTCCATTTAAGGGGGATGTGGGATACACACTGGTACGTCCTCTCATCAAGATAAAGCACATCACAAACACCAAATCGGCGTAAATAAACTCTCGAGATTAAAGCGTCGCTCTCTCAAGCTCCGCTATTCCGCCTAATGACCAGCATCAGCAGGATTTATTGCCCTAATGGCACTTTGCACTACACATCATTAGGTTATCATGCCACAGACCACGTTACACAATTACACCATCGGGACGCAGCAGCATCCATTTGTTTGCTTTTGCGATTTAATGAATGTACAGAAATGTTGAATATCTCAGAGAGAAGTAAAAACGCTTCCCAAAGTTCATGACCAAAAGCACATTATGATGAAAACATTTGTTTTGTATTAAACATTAATTCAACAGTATCTTTAGGACATAGATAATGATCATATATGAAGTAAAATACATAAATAAATATAAGCAGAAACTTCTCAAAAATCTGAATGAGAAATAAAATCTTGTAGCTATTTTTATTATTTTAAGCAAAGTAGTAAATGATTTAAAATGTTCCTACAGTATTACTTAAGTGGTTAAAGATTGTTATACAGTAACAATACAGTAATAAATAAACAATAAAACTATAAATTAATGACAAATATAACGTTCATTAATAAGAAAAAATAAATCTTGATTATTGAAAAATTGTCATCTTTGTCTTTATTTTCAAATAACAACATGACATGGTGATTCATTCCTTACTTACTGTACCAATTTTTTAGTTAATGTTGTTGTACTTACTAATGTCTACACTGCCACTAAAAAAAAAAAGAAAGAAAGAAAAAAGCTGTACACTGTAATATTGCATTGGGCTGCCTTCACCTTTTAATTATGTTGTATATTCATTGACATCCTTATGCAACATCAGATTGTTTATTTCTATCCAGAATTGATTCTTTAATTAATAATGTGAGTGTTGAACTGCTCCATAAAGTCTTCTCCAGCACATCCCACACGTAGTTATAATTCCTCATGCTCCCAGAACCATTCTTTCACACTTCTAGTCCTAGAATATGGCCGTGCCATCAGGGAAGAAAAACTCAATAGATGTGATAACCTGGTGATTCAGTACATTCATGTGGTCAGCTGACTTCATTTTATTGTCCCATAACGTTGCTGAACAACTGAACAACTGAAGCAACACCAGATCATAACACTGTCTCCTGAGGCTTGTACAGTGGACACTATGCATGATGGTGCATCGCTTCATGCGCTTCCCTTCTTACCCTGACACGCCCATCACTCTGGAATTGGCTTGATCTGGATTCATGAGGTCACATGACCTTTTTCAATCCAGAGTCCAATCTTTATGTTCCCTAACAAACTAAAGCCTTATTTTCTGTTGAGATGTTTAGTCCCAATCCTGAATCTTTAAATAGAGTATAAGTGATCTCCAACCATGGTCATTAACATTTATTTTTTCATGTTGAGGTTCAGTACTATCTTTCCAGGCTTTAATAATGTGTTCAACAGTTCTTAACCCAGACCCAGTAATTTCAGCAATCTCCCTAGTTATTGTCTTTGCTCGATGCAGGAGAATAATTTGACTCTTCTGAAACACAGTAACACTGTTTTTTCGTGATCATGGGTTACAGGTTGTGACATAATTATTTATGAAATGAGAGTTATAATACCTGTTGCAGCTGAAACATATACTTGACTGCAGTAATTGACTGATCAATGGCTCTTAAGTATTTGCTTATTTAAATCAATATATAATTTTCATGCTACGGTATATCATTACTACTACTTAATAAAACAGAAGGAATGACCTAATGCATAGTATGCTGGAACTTGAATTTGATCAGAATTTATCAACAACAACAAAAAAAGATTATCCAACTTTTTTTTTTTCAGCACTTATTCTTAATTATGCTGTCAAATAAACTTGCACCTAATGACCACATGAAAGGATACGCATATTTAATTCAATGTGCTCTGAGCAGATAACAAAGACACCACTGGAGAAAAGAGTTCACAGTCCAACCAGAATTAGCAACAATTCAATAAGAAACACAAGAAAATCTATAATCCCTTAAATACCCTTTCAAAATGACTAATTAAAGGTGAAGCCTTGAACACACAGGTCTGTTCTCGTTCATCTTCCTTGAACCACACAGAGAAAAAAAATAAATTCAATTTGCCAATTACCACGCTTAGTAATGTGCTTAGTATTTTTTTTTTTTATTAAAATTTTTATTTATTTAGGAGTTTAAAGTCTCAGAGCCACCTCCTGGATTTCCGTCACGAAGAACTGGCTCACATGCAGTACAGATAAAAGTGCACTCATATTATACTAAACTCTCACTTTTGTCTATTTACTTTTTCTAAATTAGGCTGCAGACAAGCAACAGAGAAAAAACATTTTTTGTGGAAAAGAAAAAAAAAATCTCATTGCATAAAAAAAAATCTGGGACTTACAGTAAATATAATTATGGTTTATTTACAATTTATCTGGATGAAAAAAATTTATTACAGAAAAAAAACATTTTCTCTATTTCACCCTTACAGCAGTATAAAGGATAAATCCAGAGAGTGATGCGGCGGCGCTTTATTACTTTACTACTACCTGATATCTCACCTTCTCATCTCGACACTCTGCTTAAACAGATCAGCTTCCTAAGCTCCATTTTTCACACCAATACCACAATCAACAACACCAGCATTGCACCCGTCTGCGTGTACCTGAGTCTCTGTGCTGGGTAACTGCCCTGCTTTCTGGGACTTTAGTGCTCTGTTTGATTTCTCAGTACTGTAATGTAATGGTACATGTTTTTGAGAAATGCCGAGTGAGAAAGGACACCCTTGCTTTTTACATTTTGAGAGATAACATGTTGGACTACTATTAAAGATCGGCTCATAATTTATCTCAAAATCACAATAAATGTATGATCCTTTATAATGTTTGATTTTAACTATAATTAAAATACTTGCTTTATTATAAGTATTTCTTTTTATTTAAGTTTTTTCAATATGCAATTTTTTGTTAATATATGTTGCCAAAAAGCTTACTAAGTCACATGACCAGGGCTCGTTAAAATATCTGAGTCAGAAAGACACAAGCAAACCGTAAGAGATTCTACAAAGAAGTTATGTAAAGTGGCACAGAACACGTTTTAATCAAGTAGGGTTTACATAGGACATTACTTTAAAGGCGAGCAATTATGTAAATTTATTGCATTTTCCACATAAATGAATCTCCAGCAGTACATTCTGGTTCCAGTGCTACAAGTCATGTACATTCTGAAACAAACCTGTAACATTTCGATGTTTAATATGATATTTATTTTGTACCTGTACTATTTACCGTTGTATTCCTTAGAAGGTCAACGAATACCCTAAGGCAAGTGGAATCCATCTTTAAACACTAGTTTAACTGCATTACCATCACTGTTATGGTTGTCAGCAGAGAAAATCAGCTAATTTCTTACAGTCACTTAAAAAAAAACACACAACATCAATCAAGAAATTAGCACAACTAAAGATATTTATTTATTTATTTTAATTTTTTGCAGAAAGCCTCAGTAGAAGGAAGGTAATGTCACAAACAATTAATAAAATATTAACATAATGGCCCTCAATAAATTAACTCACTATGATCACCAGAATAGCTTTAAAGCATTCAACATCATGACTAATTGTAAACTTTATTTGATAAAAGTCAACCCAGTTGAAGACCTACAAGATTTTTATGAGATGGTTAGAGAGCCAGCGCCTCTTACTATTCACCACCCTATCAACCAAGCAGTAGAAAGCCCAGCATAGGTTCAGCACCATGGTCAGCTCCACCTCATGCACACAAGGGGCGGGGCGCCTCAACTCCTTGTGGCCAAAGGCAGCAGAGTACCTACCATCCTGGTGTCAACAGCACCCAGAAAAGGGATGAGTCCACACCAGACAGGTGTGTGGGATATAATGGATGTAAGACTCACATGCCTACTTTTCACCTCTATCTTTTATAGAGTTGAGGAAGAACATAATCCAAGACAAGGCTTCTCCTGCCCAGCCTGTTGTATGTGTAAGATCGGCTGTAGCTATTCTAGGAGGTCTCCAAGCTACCCACTCAATTGCTCCTCAAGAAGCATCTTCCCCTAACCTTTGCAATTTTCCTATGAAAATAAAAGAGCCCTTTTACTAATATGGTTTTTCCTGTGTTCTGGTCTGCCATGCTAAACGCTTTACAACAGTGTTCACCACCATCATCAAAACACTTTTCAAACACATGCGTAAACAAATGCATAAGAGTTCAGACATGTTCAGGATCGATGGAACACTGAAGATGTTGTGTCTGGTGTGTTGATTTTCAGATGCAGAGTGTAAAAGGATAAATATGTATAAAGTATCTTTACATTAGATGGATTTTAGTTGCAATTCATTCAATTCAGAGTTCTGCTGTAGCCTCATGATGCAACTCCTGTCCCCTTCTATTTAATGAAATGATTAAAATAAGAGCAACCACTTTACACAATCATGTCTAGAACAATTGTATAAGCATGTGATATAAGGCCCTAATGTGATCATTTGTTTCACTTCTCATCTCATTTTATTCTGTACAGTGACATGTGCCATGAGCTCTTGTACAAAGTAGGCTAACAAATAAGAATCAGCAGTAAGGGATTTGAGCATGAGAGAAAGTAAAATAATTCCACAACAGTGTCCTTAAAGTCGTAAGGGCATTTTTACATTACATAACCCAGGCCCCAACACCCCACAACTCCACAGGTCAACTTTTGCATTCGGCCAAAACATGGTGTAAGTGTCTCACCTTATTTTACATTTTTATCAGATAAAAATAAACACATTTGCTAAATACAATTTCCTTTGTGTACAATGACCTTTTGTGTAGTGCCCGTAACTTTTTTTTTTGTTCAAATCTTTAAATGTCTTCTTAATTGTCATTCAAATGAAACTCGGCCAATTTAGATTTCACTTGAAAAGACATAAACCTGAAAAAGTTAATTATTCTAAAATGTAAAATTCTTAAGACATTGCAACATGAATTTGACATGGTTATGGACACTACAGATTTTTGGGGGGAAATGCTTTAATTTAAGCATTTAATTTAAGCATCATACAGTATGCTTCTAGAATCTTACACCAATTTCAATATCAATAATCAAAGAAATATGAATAATTTTCATTTTAAATGATTATTGTTTCAAGTGAGACAGTAAAACTGACTTTATAAATTGCTATTTTGGGGATTCATATAAAATCATCCTCCAAAACGACGTGAACTTTTTCAGGAAGCGAGATTGGTTACTCCCATATTGTATAAACTTCAGTAGTAGCTTCTTTGGCACACACATTTTTTATATTATACTGAATGTATAACATAACAAAATAAAATAAAATCAGCACCAATACTGTGTTTTGGCCAGTTAGTAATATTATTCCGTACCCAGGTACACCTGCATATCAAAGCACTCTGATGCAGTAGGGGCAGTGTGCACCTAAATCGTTTGAGAACCACCAGTAAACAACCAAAAAATTGACTCTGTAGCAGAGTCAATGTTTTGGCGATGATGTCAAGAGCGACGCTCTTACCTGCCTTCCTACTTTACCAGCTACAGCCATGGAGTTTCAGATGACTGTACTTGACGCCACTTGTCATAGTTCAAACAAACTTTGGGGTCAAGTGTACTCGGATCCATGTTCCTGTCCTTAATGTGAAAGCAGCCTAATACACTACGAATTTTATTTATGTTTTCCTTAATTTGTTTCTCTTCTTTTTTTTTTTGCACTGACATTGTAACTTTTATTTTTAAAAGTGTCCTTTTTATAAAACATTTTTAAAATACTTTGCAGACATGATGCTGTTGAAATCATTCCTACTGTGTTGCTATTACATTCTTTGACACCATGATCTCTGCTGCGGAGTGACACGCTTCCCTGCTCGCTGCCAATGTAACCTTCATAATCACCTCCAGAACATCTGCTAACCCTACACTTCGGTAAATTTAGATAAACACATCTCATTCTTTTAGCATATGCATGTACAGGAGCTACTCTGAGTGTCTTTAGGGAGCATAAACAGTATGTACTGTAGTATGAACTTTAGCTTGTTCAAGGTGATTTGACCTTTAAATAATGAATTAAACAGCAGAAGGTTTTAAAATAATACATTTGGCAACGGATTAGCAACAAGTAAACAGAAGTTCATACATTATATTTTCATTGACTTGATGTATGCCAAAGATGCCACAACCTGTGAAGTGAAAACCCTCACTAAAGGGTTTTCTTGAAAATAAAATCATTATCATCATCATTTAATATATTTATAATCTGTTTTTGTACTTTTTGGTTTCCATTGGTAAAAATCTGGACTTGGTTCCCTGCAATAATCAAAAGGCACCCAAATTTTATAGGCTGGTAAGGAATTCTATTAATAAAAACGTTAATAGCAAATATGTAACACAAACTGCATTGATATCTGTTATATGTGTAATCCTAGGGGAAGTGCACATGGGGTTGATGGAATGTGGAATGACCGTGCAATTCAGTACAATAATGTGGCATGTAATAATGCACATTATTGTACTGTATGTCTGGTTAAATGGTGCTCCAGTGCACTAATAAGATTTATTTTGCTCTCACTGATGCATCCTGAAATTGCTTTTGAATGAATGAGTTTCTGTACGTGGCACATTCCCATTATCCCGTTATCCCTTTATCCTGACCCAGAGCACTTTAATTGCTTTGACCTGCTGCTGCAAACCGTTCTCATTAAAAGCTCTGAACAAACTCGATCAAGTGAAAGAACCTCTGCCGTCATGTTTCATGATGACACATCTGACAGAATTCTCAGGCTAAGAGCTATGATAGATAATTATCTGATATATAACTGAAATGAGGCATCATGGTGGCGGCGTGGTTAGTGCTGTGACCAGTCACCTCCGGGGTCGCGAGTTCGAGTCCTGCCTTCAGGTCTGTCTGTGTAGAGTTCTTCCTGTCCTTGTTGGGTTTCCTCCAGGTACTCTGGTTTTCTCCCACAGTCCAAAGACATGTACAGTACATTAGGATGTAGATTAGGCTAACTGGCTTCCCTGAATGGATTGGCACCTTGCGATAGATTTTGCCCTGAGACCCCTGTGAGAGGCTCTAGGCTTCCCACGACCTGGGGGTTTAGCAAATGAGTGAATGATTGATTCAGTGAGTTAGAATAGAAATATGGATTTACACCTTGCATAAGTATTAACCCCCTTGACTCAAAAAAATAAATAACCCATAACTTTAACATTTGTTTGTGGAATTCAATATAATTTGCAAAATGACTCGCCAATAATGTGTAAGTGTAAAATTTGCAATTGCATCAGTATTCCAATTCAAGTGTCACCTGATCTCAGTAGAAATATTCCTGTTTCTGTAATAGGTCAAGTTTGTGAGAGAACATACCTAAAAAACAGCATCAGGAACATCTATACAGTATGCAAGGATTTCACAGGATTTTCATATAATTTGCTACTTGATCGATATGTGATAAGCTGTATTCAGTAGTCCTGCTGTTAATTCAGAGATGATGATGATGATGATGATTTGTGGTGGTGATGATGACGCAATAGGGAAGAATTATTCCTTAACCTCCGTACTCACTGAATAAAGGCATTTTAATTTTTTTGCATTTTTATTGTCTTGGTGGTATCAATACAACCACCCTTTGTATTAATACATTCACAAATGTAAAAAATAAATAAGTTTAAATAAATATCAAAAAACAGAGAAAACATTTGCAGCGCATGTGATTTTTTTTTTTCAGATTTTTTTTTAATGTTGTGTATAGCATTTACTAGGATAAGCCAGAACAAAGGGACAGCCCTGATGCAGGGACTTTTTTTATTTAATCACAAATTTACGGGACAAGATGTGAGAGAGGTGGCATAGTGGTTAGCACTGAGCCCTCGCACCTGCAGGGTCCTCCCACAGTCTAAAAACATCCAGATTAGGTGGGTGAATCATTCAGTAAGCCAAGGGTAGGATGCCCTGGTGTCCAAGGTGAGTTTGATGAGCCTACAGGGGCAGCAGCAGTTAGTCAAAGTCATTCGACAAGCCAGGCTGATGGGGGCAGGTCTTTATACAGGGTGATGATGACACCAAGGTGTTAGATAATAATCCTCTAACAGGTACAGTAAGTTGATTAAATTTTATTTGTACAGTGCTTTTAGCAATTGTCATTGCCTCAAAGCAGCTTTACACAATCAAAAGAATTATTTAAGTTTGTATGAATATGAATG
>JAQQZS010000037.1:30990641-31001480 GCA_030068045.1 Platyallabes tihoni
AACTTTAAAGCACTTTTTGTAAGTCGCTCTGGATAAGAGCGTCTGCCAAATGCCTAAATGTAAATGTAAATGTAGAGAAATAAAGGGAGTTTTTACTCTGATCACTGTGTTCTGTTATTCTGCACAATCAAAAGTCCCGCTTTGACTTGAACACCACATTTAAGTGAAATCTTCTTTGTTCCCCAGGAAAACAAAAAAGAATCTCCTACCCCCAAATTTAATTATTCTCATCTAATATAAATGATTTATCAATTTAAAGACAATATATTGTGCTGTTTATCCTAAATGAACTTGAAAGCGTCTCACCTCTCAGTTCTAATTAAGTGCCTTAACAGGTATAGAAACTCTGTGGAATCTGTACGTCGTGTCAGTACTCATGACCCGGATGATTGAGAATGATTACAGACAGCTGTATTGTTTATAAATGTTATAAATGTTAAAAGCTGTAGGCCACTTTATGGAATGTTGTGTAATAAGCTGGTGCTGGAGCTGCGAATCAAAGGTTTATAGTAATGCACTCTCTCTAATACGGGATTGTTTTCATAGTAATCAATCATTTACATGGACATGTACAGGAGACTCCAAATAAAAAAAACTGTATAATTATTAAAGGAGTCTCCAGTATCAGAGCTAAAGCTGTAACTTCAGGACATAAAGAGAGGCTGGTGAAGGAACAACGTACATCTGCTATAACAGAAGAAGATTTAACTTGTTTTTATAACAAGTAATAATGTATAATTCATAAAGTATAATGAGTATAAAGATACTGTCTGTAAAGTTATACCCAACTACAGTAAACCTGCAGTGTCACTTCCATTAACTCACAAAGCAGTTATAGTGTATATTACGAAATTAAATATCCCCCCAACGTCCAAACCTTTTCCGGATTTCACCCCCGAGGATCTTTTTGGAGTTGGTGCCGTCCGGATGGATGACCTTGTCCAGGGAGAGAGAGGCGTCCCGGATCGGAAGCGGAGCCTGTGGGAGGGGGGAGCTGTCCTCATCGGCGCCGAGCTGACCCAAATGCTGCTTAGCGTAATCGAACCCCTGAACCGGCTGCACCAGGGGTGCAACATGTATATTTAAAAAAAAAAAACAGAGTTAGCAGATTTTCAGAAATATAAAATTAATTCATGAAGAAACTAATATTCTAATATAAGGTCTAATATTTGCACAATATTACACAAGATTATAACAAAGTGAGACAGCATTTAAAACGAGAACAATTCTGGATATTAATAATGGATATTGTATAATGTTTGGCTACATTCATGTTCACAGACAGACATATATGGCTAAAAATTATTTATTTATTAATTATTTATTGACATTTACATTCATTCCGCGAATTGAAAGAAAATTTTATTTTATTCATTCATTCATTCATCTTATAGAATCCTTAAACGTTGTTTGTACAAAACCTCTCTCTCTCTCTCTCTCTCTCTCTCTCTCCCTCTCTCCGGGTTTTTCATCGAACAACTAAGGTTTTAATTTTATGAAAAATCTTCTCACACCACCGTCTTTTTGTTAACTGAAAGTTTTAATTTTTCCCCTCATGGTGATAAAGGTGATATTTGAGTGTAATGTATGAGAATAAATTAGATATCTTATAAGTGAACAAAAAAATGAGAAGTCAGATTTTTAAAAATATTTCTTGTTACAATAAATATATAATAAACAATAAATTGAAATGCAAGCTGGGTTAGCCTATTTTAGACGTACTGATTATTAAGCATAAATGTATTGTTCTGTGTGTGTGTGTTTAATTTTCAGATTCTAGAAATAAATGCTTAAAATGAGGAATATTATCTGCCAATAGAACAAGAAATTTACACTTTACATTTTATTTAAACATGTCTAGAAATATGTAAAAAAAAAAATAATAATAAATCATATTTCTTTTTCTATAAATGTATATTAAGAAACTGTGGGTAAATTTGACTAGATTCATGGTATTTGCACGTGCCAAGTTGTCTTTTTTTGGAGCGTGTGAGACCTCGTTTAAGTTTATATTCCTTAAAATTTGTAAGGATGATCTTTGCAAGATAAAATACTCCTATTAAAAGTGAGTAACATTCTAAAATGTTTGCAGCACAAATATAATTAAAATCTGCAGCTTTTAATGTTCTAATCCCACAAACCTAAAACATTTACCAGAAACATTGTGCGAAATGATTAGAATAATAATAAACATGGACGTGACCAGTCTTGCTTCTCTAAAAATTTGCTAACCAATTTCAGCTGATTTGGAGAAATTATTTTATATCTGACCCAAAAATGCCCATTTTTAGCGTTATACTGTCACACTTCGAACAATAATCATTTAAGATGCAAATTATTAGTATTTCTTTATGAGTATTAATACTAAAATTGGTGTTCTAGAAGCAAATGACCTCTAAAAATCATTGCTTAAATTAAAGCATTCTGTGAAAAATTAAGGATTTTTTCCAAAAACAAAATCTGTATTGTCAGTAACCATGTCGAATTCACGTTGCAATATCTTAACAATTTAGCATTTTAGAATAAAACACTTTTTCAGGTTTATAGAATTTTTTTTTTTTAAGTTACAGAGATTACATAAAAGGGCATAAAATTGTATTTAGCAAATTTGTTTCTTTTAATCTGATTAAAATACAAATGTGTATGCATATTTACAAAAAACAAAGCATGGATCAGGAGATAAGAAGCGTTAAGTATTATGATAAATCGTATTATATGATCAGGTCTGAAAATTAACTTTTAATAATTTATTTCCATCCCCCCTTGTCTAATTTATTATTACTCTTTTAAAACAACATTAAGCAACTGATACCAGGACAAAACAATTTCCCTCTGGGATTAATGAAGTTCGAATGGTTTGGACAATTCCCAAAAAGGAAATCTGTTGTTTTTAGCAGGTGTTCCAATGATGCTTATCCATCTACAGTTACATGTTCATGTCCTCACTTACATTATAGCAGCTATAAACAGTCATTCCCATAAACTTATTTTACTACATATTGTGGCGTGGGCGGGGCAACGGCTGACGAACATCGTGCTTTGCGGGAGTAGCCCTTGTGTGTTCACCATGAGTAGGACGGTTGTTCTGGTTAGGGCTTCGGCCAAGTTAAATGTGCATTGAGTATGTGTGTATATGTGTGTGCTTGTTCTTGGTGCTCCGTCCTGTTTGCAGTCTATGTGTGAGTGTGCTGGGTGTGTTCAATAAAAGACTCCCTATCCATTTGCATTGGGGAGACCACAAAACCAACTCGTCCTCCAAGATCCCTGATAACGGTTGAAAACCGTAACAATATGTTATTTATTGTAAATAGGCCATTAATACACGACTGGTTAGATGCTAACTGCATTTCATTGGCTTTGTACATATATTTTGCAAAGTGACAATAAAGGTGAATCTAATCTAATTTTATATAATTCCCTCACCAACCTCTTTTAATTTCTCTTGAAGTTAATAAAACAGAAAATACATCATCATACACCTCAAAAATGCCTAAACTCCTCTGTCCTAAAGATTCCTGAAAACCGTAAAGTTACTGTTTTACCTCTGACTGTTACACAGCACTGACACTGGAGACTCCTTCCATAAAGATTAACCAAACCTCTTGTTGTAGAAAACATGACCATATCAGTGTTTACACAAATATGTGGTACGTTTATGCGAATACTGTACAAGTCACTCTGAATGAACTGTTACCATAAACTTAGAACAAACGCTCAGATATAAACCTATACTACTACAAATCAATGCCTTCCAGCCAATCAGAATCCAGAATTTCATTCTAGTCATTTAGGTATTTAAACACAATCTTTTTTTATATAGCTGATTCTGACACTTTACTTTGACAAACTAGGGAAAACTCAGTCGTGTCTATATGGGAAGATCATTTAGATTCCTTCATTTTATTTCTCTAAAACTTTCCTCTATAACTGGATTAAACTTTGAGCCTCTTTAATCGATTTACAATGCAATTAAACTAGAAGTCATGGAAACGTAAAAACACATTACAGCTAATTTGCTTCCAACTGTCACATTAAACCAGTTCAGAGACACTCAGTAAGTTCATTAACTAATCATAAAGACAGATCAAGTCCTGCCATTTTATAATAGCAAGTTTTCACAATTTAAACGCTTTTAACCCACACTCCAAACCACGCTCACCTGAAAACACATATTTTACCCTGGATTATTTTCTTTAAAGTTCACATCTTGTACAGACATTGAACAATTATCTTTACCGTTTATTACACACTCACTATATGTACTTTTTTGAGGACAAAAGAAAAAGTTTAATTCATGTTAGCAGAGGAAAGCTGTTATTTAGCTGTTTTATCTTTTATCCCCCAGTTTAGACTTGATACCCTGCATAGCACAGCCAGCCTACTTTCACAAAAACACAAACCTACAGAGAATTTCTGACCTTGTTCCCAATACAAACTCTACTTATTTGGGTCTACACTCAAACACACTCACACACACACACAGACTCACGAACACACACACATACTCTCACTCACACACACACACACACACACACACACAATTTTTGGACAGCTTCAATCAGCATCACCTGGTAAACTGTCCGAGGATGTAGTAAAAGTCATAAACCTTCCTTGTGATTGTAAATCCAGCTTAACACATGAAAGAAGACGCAAGTTGCATACAGTACGTACCTGGTGATAGTAACTCATGTCTCTCCGGTAACTCGTCTGCGTGAAAGAGAACAGCGCAGAAAGTCATTTACAGTCTCTCCCTCTATGTCTCTTTAATACTCACAGTTCTGAGTGCATTAAGCATGTACAGTAATAATACGTTAAAGTAATCCCATAAAAATATGAGAAACAAAGGGAGGGGAGAAAATGCCTCCGCCCCGATGACTCTTTACCTTCACCCGTGGATTCAGGTTGCCAATCACATCGGTTTTCAAGTCGCTCTTGTTTTTGTGACAAAGAACAGCAGTGATGATGATGATGATGATGGTGACAATGCCGATCGGAGCCAAAACAGAAGCAATGATCCAGAGGTTGTTGGAAGGGCCCTTCACCACAGCTGCAGGATGAAATTATACAAACTAACATCTTTCTCTGGCCTCCACTAGCATGAGCTCAACTGCATCACTTTCAAAGACATATTTGCATTGCAAGTGATTTCTAAAATCACTCTAACCACGCCTATACCTTCACACACACTCTTAACACATTCTGACCACACCCACCTGCTTCCACAGATATTTTTCTCCATAGCCCACTTTTCTCCCACCCATCCACTCCGCACACATGCTTGGACCATGCCTTCTTTCTCCCTGTCTTTCAACGCGCTGACCACACCCAGCTACTGGCCAGACCCCAAAGTTTGGAACGATTTGGCCACACACACTTGCTCCCAGAAACACTCAGACCACACCCAATTGCTTCTACAGAAACTCATTACTTTTCCCAAATCTTCTGACCACACCTGCTTCTTTTACACAAGCTCTGATTTAATTTCTATATGTTTTGACCATGCCCATTGTCTCTAACGGCCACTCTGACCACACCCACTGCCTTCTGTACACAGTCTGACTATGCTTACTGATCCCACCTGCTATTACAGACACTCTGACCACACCCACTTGCAACTATACACACTATGACCACACCCACTTGCAACTATACACACAATGACCACACCCACTTGTTATTACAGACATTATGGCCACACCCACTTGCTACTATAGACACTCTTGCCACACCCACTTTCTATTACAGAGCCATTCTGACCACACCCATCTGCCACAAGACCCTATGACCACACCCACTTGTTACTATAGGCACTCTGACCACACCCACTTTCTTCAATAGACACTCTGACCACCCTACTATTACAGACACACTGACCACACCCACTTGCTACTATAGGCACTATGACCAAACCCACTTGCTACAATAAACACACTGACCACACCCACTTGCTACTATAAACAATCTGATTAAGCATTTACGTACAATTTGACCACACCCACATTCTACAGAAACTCTTACCCCACCCAGTCTCATCCCACACCTATTCTGTCTACAAATACCTTCTTCTACAAAAAGTCCACCCACTTACTCTTACAGATACACTAACTGCACCAAACCGGACATGCATTGCCTGATCCCATGGACACCCAGACCACTCCCATCGGCACCTCCAGAAGCCTCACTCACCTCACTATTCCCACACATGCTTTGCACACTCTGACCTGGTCTCTGGTGTTGAACACACTCTGCTTCAGACTCTGCAAATTTTGAGGAGTCCCACCAATACCCATAGGTCCTCTGACCAAGCATAGATGTACAGTAGATACTGTGCCCACTCTTACCCACTTCTACTTATCAAACAGCAGATGCTATTCTCTGCTACAAATGTGTGCCTTTTGAAGCATTGCAGGTTAGCGGGGCTCTTTATTATGCATATATTAATAATAAATACCTTGTCATTTCCCACTTTTCCCAATTTCCACCCATCTTTAAAAATCAAGTGCATCAGTTTAAACATCTACTCACTCACCATTAGGGGGCAGTGTAACACATTTGCTCTGTCCAGATTCCTACACTTGTTCAAGTTCACAAACATCCATGATTGGTCCTGGTTGATGTTCAAGTATGCATCAACATCAATCAGGGTATGGCCAATCTGCTCCCTAGAACTCCTAGCCAAGGATGGCTGTAGCTTTACAATCTACAGCAATAGGGTGAATGTTTTTCTATTCTGATACTCAAGAGCCAGGATTTTTTTTTTAGTAAGCTTACAGTGATGCTGTACTAGTGCTCTTGTGTTCTACAATCTTCGTGTCTTAGGGCCTGCATGAGAATGAAGACATCCCACAGAATCTCAGTTGTGCTTGATGTGTTTATGTTAATGCTTTCATTTGCACATGCCTAAAGCAATGCTAATAATATGTTTCTGAATAAATCCCACATCATACACATGCACAGTCACTGTTTTGTCTCCGCTGATTTCTTGCCAAGGTTCAGCATTCCATCCTTCTCTCCTCTCTGTAGATAACTGAAGAGGTTTATAGCACCTCTATAGAATACAAGAATGTGTGTGAGGCGCTCAGTTATACCCCTGTGTAGTTACACGAGTGAAAGTGGATTAGGGGATTAGTGTAGAAACATTCATTTTCAAGTCGAATCCCAATGCTGTCAGTTGTCTGTCAGTAAGGCAGGTAGGAAGTAGGAGTGCAGCACTGATTTAAGTAAGAAAAGGAATATAGCAAACCTTCAGCTTGGAGCTGGACAAAATATCCCAGTGTCAGCGCCATGGTCTGAGAGTCCACAGTGTTCAGGATTTTAGCTGCAGTTGTACCAGGGAGGGGCGTTCCGTTCAACTGCACGTAGTAGGTAAGTTCAGCAGGGTTCTTTGGGCCTACTACTCGCCTCATGCCAACCATCTGAGATCAGAGAGAAATCACAAAGCAGAGATCTCCAAATGTGAATATTACAGCCTACTGTGATGATAACTACTTGTACATTCTACCATACTTCCCTTCGGGTATCTAGCTAGATTCTGGAATTCATCATCTTTGGCTTTCAAGGTCAAAATCCCTGGCTTCATAAGGTTAATTCTGTTGAACCATTTTTCCCTTGATGCTGATGGCTGAAGGAATGTTCAGCAGCTGACTGTCATTTTACATGTGTATGTGGTCAAAACATCATAAACCTTGCCTCTGGATTCTCTGCTTGACCATTTGTTATTGTCTAACTCAGATAGCATGATGGTTGCGGTTTAAAGGTAATTGCAGATGGAGATTACTGGATTTATCACAAAACATAGAATTATGAAATTGTCAAGCTTGTTCATGTCTGACTTGAGCAGAGTCTACATATACTGTATGATACACTGATCCAGTCATGAACCATGGCAGAACCATTGTTTAAAAGACATGCATCTTGGTCTTGATGGGTATGCTTGAATTCTTCTACATGCAACACTTCAGCACAAGCCTGACCGTTCCTGCTGGGAATCTGGGTTGTAGATTTCACTTTTCTCACCAAAAACTAGTGACTCAGATAATAAAATACTTGACCAGTTTGATTTGGACCTCATCAAAACAGACAATTTTGTCTCTCACACTCATTCTCTACAGCTTCATAGGAGGCCTGGACGTTATGCCAGGGGACTCAGACGACACAAGGCAGGAGAAAACCTGGTCGGGACGCCAATCGATCACACTACAGGGAAACGCCAATTAGCCTTCTCTCCATGTTTATAACTGTGGGAGGAAACACACCAAGCATGGGGAGAGGATGCAAACTCTACACACAGAACCAAAGGACGGACTCGAACCTTTGGCCTTGAAGGTGCGAGGCCACAGTGCTAACTACTACGCCACCATGCAAACCTTAATTCATCACATCCAGCATCACTTCTAAGAAATCACTACTACCCATACTGTAGTACCATGATTAGTGGCGGGTCTATGGTAGTATTTCCAATGCAGAATGGTATAAAAAAAGCTAATGGTATATAAAAAGCTAAGCAACAGTTGTACTAGTACCTTCATCACACAACCATATCACATATCTTTACTTGAGACTCAGAGTTACCTGAACAGTGTAACTGCCAACCGTGGTGGCCCGTTTAAACCGGGCACCCTGCTGATGTGCTACCACGAAGAGCTCTGCTAAGCGTTCCTCCATCAGACTGGCGAAGCTCTGGTACTGACCCATCAGAGACGAGTTCTCCACATCCTGAATCACTGCACAAAGCAAAACGTGGAATGTCTGGTTATTTCCTTACTGCTCAATGGTTAATCTAATCACACTGCAGCAGACCTAGCTCAAGAATTATTGACCATCCTGACAGGAACAAGCATGCAAGACAAAGAAAGGCTATCTGTCTGATAAGATCTTTCCCTTCTCATTTATATGAATATAAATATTTATATGCACTCACTAGCTAACACACAGTGTCGTAAAATAGAACATTACAATCATTTAATATAGTTTATCACCGTCAAGAGAAATCAGTGTCAATTACAGTATAAGATCCTGCTGGCACGCAAGGAGAACAGATGGGTTGGTTTTTGATTTTCTCCCTAATTTAGTTGTAGCCAGATCCCACCCATCATTAGGACGCCCCCCCTTAAAGGCTACATTGGGAGCGGCAAGATATACTCAGAGGATGGTGCTGCTTGCGTTTGAAGAGCTCACAGATGCCCAGGACTGTCTTTTGAGCCGTAATTGATGTGAGAGCGATAGAGTTCTTCCTCTGTGAGAGAGCTTGGCCAATCAGCTCTTTCCAGGCCCCCAGCTGTGAGAGGCTACAGCTACAGCATGACCCGGGATTTAAACTGCTGATCTCCAGATGATGAGAGCTCGTTACCGCTGCGCCGCTGCGCCACTTGATCTGATTGGTCGGAAGATTGTTTAATCGATTTGTCAAATTCCATGTTCCATGTTGAACAAGCCAAATTCAAAATAAAAGACAATATCTACTCGTCTATCTAACTGAGCTAAACGCTAAAGCTCAGATGCTGCATCCATGGTGCTTCTCATGTTTGTATGAAGCAAATCACTAAACTCTCACAAACTTCCTGAAGATTTCGTGATGATTTTCTACAATCTCAAGATTAAAAACCTCTTATCTCAAGGTTCCCTGATTAACAAGCTTACCTGTGATTACCCAGAATTCCTTGGTAGCCACTGAGGTGTTGAGGTTGTGATACTCCAAAGCTGCAGGACAGAGAGAGAGAGAGAGTGAGACACGAGGCATTAAAGTGAAGTTCTTTGATCCTCAGTTCAGAGGGTTTTTTTCCACCGCGCAGACCGTCCCAGGCGTCCCGGTGGAGTGAAGCCTCACAGCCGTTTCCTAATGAAACTTCAACTCGGTTACGTATCGGCAGCGTCGGCCGGCTGCATCCTCTCAGGGCATGTTGGAGCAGAGAGCATGAAATCAGAACCAGGCTTTGGCCTATTTCTTCTGAAAAAAAAAGCATGGCGCTTATTTGCATATTACATACCAGTGCTAAAAAAAAAAAAAGAGAGAGTGAACTGCTCGAGGCTTGAGAGACTTTGTGACTCTTAAATTAATATGGCTCTTAAGATCATCTGGAGAAGGGGAAATGGGGCTTTTCCAGCAATTAGGGTGGAGGTGTGAGTCACTCTCTAATGGACCAGATTTATCCCCCGGAGACTTCGCTAATTAGCCGAGGAGTTGAATACAACACATTTAAAAACAAAAGCTAAAAGAAATCAATTTCTAAAAGTGTAGATATAAATGCTTTTGTATCATGGCTCTGAGACAAGAGAAGATCTGTGAAGCGTCCTGGATCAGAACCAAACAAACAAGAGCATGTATTCTCAAGCAGGAGAGTGTGTGTTATTCACGCCCAGCTGCCTGAGGGGCGCTGTAATGCTCCATCCTCTCTCTCTCTCTCTCTCTCTCTCTCTCTCTCTCTCTCTCACACACACACACAGATGCTCTCTCTTCCTCCCAGCCTTGCTTTCTGACTGTCTTTCTCTATCTCTCTCTCACACACACACACACACACACACTTTTCTCTCCCCACAGACAGTATGTCTGTCTCTTTCTCTTTCACACATATGATCTTTCTCTCTCTCACACACACACTCGTTCTCACTCGCTCACACACACACACACACACACACACTCGTTCTCACTCGCTCACACACACACACACACACACACATTTTGCCTCTCAACACATGAACAGTATCTCTTTCTCTCTTTCTCGCTCACTCTTGCTCTCTCTCCTTCTCTCTCACACACACACAAACACACACACACACACACACACATTATCCCTGCTGTATATCTTACCATGAGTGTGCAGTCGATTTCAAATCTCGTAA
>JAQQZS010000037.1:31005478-31016352 GCA_030068045.1 Platyallabes tihoni
CCTTTTATGCTTCCTGTTTTGCGACCGTTCTACTTCCGGGTCCTAGTGCCGGCCGTAAAACGGGTGTGTGTGACATGGAGGTGCAAGGTGACAGTGATAACCACTAAGTCACCATGCCGCCATGATGTGAAAAATTTGTCCCTGTGGGAAGGGGTGAGCTTTGGGTGGCCATGATCCTATCACCAGTTTACTGTTATATAATTGATGAACAATGTTAAAGTTATGGTGGGTTAGTGCACGTTGCCATAACACCATCAAGATAGAATTATGAATTAGAGCATCATAACTAACATTCTAAAGTTGATTAGTTTATTACATTAATGTCAAGTGTCTTAGGCGTTTTAAAGGTGAAATAATGGAAGCTGATGTAATAAGCTTTTGTAGATGTTAGTTGTTGGTAATAAACGGCTTGTGCAGCTTGTGTCAACCGTATAATTTTTTTTTTCCTTTTTAAAATCACTAATGTTTACTTGCTTATAAAGCCTGATAATGCTGTGATTCAAAGTGGAGAGCTTGAGAACGGGTCTGAGTAAACATGCACAGCGTGCTAGAAGTGATGACGCACACTAAAAACTGAACGGAATCCCAAATTCGATGCCAGCCATCATGCCCTCTCAGCTGACAGGTACTGCTAAGGGAGCAGTAACATTTTAATATAATATCACAATAATGAGACAAGTGACATAAAAATGAACCAGGACATGCCTAATTCAGACTACAATCTCCCGTGATGTATAATATCATTATTAGATTATTAGATCCTCTGGTTCTGTTATTGGAGGTAAATCAAGCTCATAGTTGGCATGCGCTCACGGAGCCAATCTGCATCTCTGACCTGTCTTCAGCATGAGTGAAATAGCAGGAGTAGACCTCCAGGGGTTTGCCGGGATTGGCACCGCCTGCACCATGGGCACAAACTGTCGGATATCTGCCATCAGCCTGTCCAGCCCGTAGGAGATCAGAGCCTCCACCACGACGGACGGGGTATAGACCAGATCGCCACGGGTTACATAATAACCCACGGTCACATTGGGCACCGTGGACAGGCTTTCAATCTGTAAGAGGGAAGCGTCAGGGTATCAGTCAAGACATAAGATGTGGTACAAGTCTAAGAAGGAAATGAGGCATGAAATTAATATGTTGGACAAAGATGAACATAGCCCTTATAAGAGGGAGTGTTGCTTTTAGACAGAAAATAATAAATGGAAAAAAATTTAAGAAGGTTACAAAGTTGTGAGCTAGGATATTTATTTCACAGAATAATAACCTAAAAGTCATGCTTATGGTATAACCAAATTAATTACCCATATAAAAAAATAAATAAATAAAAAGAAAGTTATTTTTAAGAATGACAAAAATATATATAATCAGTGTTGCTGTAACTATTTACAAAATTACTAAAAAAAAAAAATAAATAAACTATTAAACAAAATTACTGTCTTTAAAAAGTAATCTGTTACATTACAGCGTTACTTTCTGATAAAAGTAACTAGTTCGAGTACTTTCCATTGCAGAAAATGAAAACTCCTTTGTGATTCCTCATGCATGTTGTTTTAGTCAAAACCTTTAGAATTATTCTACCATCATCACTCAGGCAAGTTTGGCCCATAATCTGTTAACTACTAATACCCCTATCTCACCTACTAATACCCCTATCTAATCTACTAATACCCCTATCTCATCTACTAATACCCCTATCTCACCTACGTGGTTTTGTACGGTGGCCGTAAGTACGGTTCATAATGATTCACCGCGTGTTTTGGCGCTGTGATTAGGTTTCCATCTTTCCGCGCGTCGGTCCTCACATAGTCAAACCGCACAGGTGAGATAGGGGTATAACAGCAGGAGTAACGGGGTGGGGGGGTGAGCCTTATAGGACAACTTTCACACACAGCAAGAGATTGGGAATGACTAAGGGATTGGAAATGACTGCTGTCTGAATAGCAGATTACATTTTTGAAAAAATAACTAAATAACTAAGTACTTAAATGGCGGACCTAACGCGTTAGATTAATCGTTACATCAAAAAAGTAATCCAATTACTCTATCGCTTTGTAACACTCAACACTGTATATAAATAGTATAACTAGTAATGTTTAGTAATAAAACTAGTAATGTTTAGCATAGTCCTGATGGTCTTGTGCGTTTTATAGCCATTAGATTTGATAAAGTATTGAAACATCCTAAAACTGTCGTACAGGCAGCAACGCAAAAAAAAGTGTTTTCAGGCGAGTCACACCCCTGCATCAAGAAATCCAGGTACAGTAGCTGTAGTGTGATGTAGAACAAGTCCAGTGTGGGGGAGGGGGGGAGGGGGGGGGGGGGGATTTGTGAAATCTTTGTGGAGTCAAATACAAAAAAACAGATACAAAAAGCATAAGGTCCTCAATCAGGTTAAGACATTGCTATACACACTGAAATAAACACCTGCTCATACAGTACACAGTGACTAAGAGTGAAACTCTGACAATTTTACAGTTCTAAAAGAAATGTTATTTTACTTGCTGAATAAGAACAGCGTTGGGTCAGCTCAAGGAATGACAAAATGGAGTTTGCTCACAAGTCTGTACTGTAACTGAGTGTGAAGGTTGGGGGGGGGGGTTGGAGGTTGGGGATGGAGAGCTTTCGATACTGCAGGATTTCTTCTACAATTGAGTTTTGTTGCTCAGGATGTGAACTGGCCTGTTGCCTGAGTCAGCAATCAACACCTCATGAAGGTGATATTGAGGGATTGTGTTTCAGTACAGCTCAGAGTCGAGCCTAGCCCACACTTCCCTTGATTCAAAAGATTATTACGGGATTAGAGGACTGCATTTCCTCTCAGGGCCTTCACGAACATCAACAGGGCTCATTTGCAGTCAGGGGGTCTTACGTCTAGTGTTGCAACTGGGTTTAGAATTACCTGCGCCCTTTATGAAAATGTGCAGGGAAAAGAAAGTTTTATTTTTCTCAGTCTTTAAGAACTGTATTTTTGCCATTGCTTGTTAATCTAAAGGTATAAATAAGAGGCCCCTCACAATGTAATGTTAAGGGAGAAAATGCACACTAAGCAGTAACAGTCACAAAATACATAAAAAGTATTTGAAAAATGTCCTTTGACCACAATTATTTCCATTACGTTTTACAGGAATAGGAAACATGAGCTTATTGCCCCTCTCTGTACATTGAGCTGGATAGTAAGGAATCAAATGATGCAGGTTTTAAAATCAGGAGGATCTGATTTTAAAACCCGTAGACTGACGTTTAGTGGTTGGTAGTCGAAATGCCTTTGTGATTTCAGCTAAGCATAAAGTCCAACACCTGGCTGCCTTTGTGAAATCTTTGTGGAGTCAAATACAAAAAGCCAAATACAAAAGGGATAAGGACCTCGATCAGGTTAAAGACGTGGAAAGTTAACAACCCTGGGCGTACATCCAAAACATCAGGGACACAAAATGGCCACCTGAAACACTTAAATACATGATACTGATGTTAAATATCCTCTTTAGACCCATATGAGGACATGACATTTTCTCCAAACTTCATTGTCTACAGTATATACAGTATAGGTATGCTTGTACCATCCTCAAATGAGGACTGTTAGGTATAATTCTTCTGCCAAACACTTTCTGTTAGAAGACATTGCTTAAATGTATAGTTATCAGCCATGAATAAAGAGAAACAGTCAGTAGAAATTGCAATGTACAGTACGCAACAGTAGTGTTGGTGTCTCATGAGGATCTATATATCTCCAAACTGACCTGTGCACGGACACTGCTGTCATTCAGAGCCTTCGCCAGTGCAAGGGTCAGGCCTTTCAGGAGGTTCTGTTTTAAAATGTTGTCCAGCCGGTTCCTCCGGATGTGGACGGTTAGAACTGGCAGAAGAGGTCAAAGACATAAAGATACATTGAAGTAGCGAGACATGTATGTGCTAAGTTTCACCGAACTGTCACAATACTTAAAGAGAGCCAAGCAACATCCAAATATTATATAAAAAAGCATAAGGCTTTTCACCTGTTTTAACCCACATCCTGTCGGTTATGTTACAGCTGAGTGGAGAGTTTTGAGTAGTGGTTGTGGTTCTCGGTGGACTTGTCGTGACACGTGGGGTGGTGGTGGGCCATTTAGAGGACACAGTAGGTGCTATAGTTTTGGGAGACTTGACCGTAGTTGTGGTTGTTGAAGAAGTGGTACTCCCTGCGGTGCTAGTTAACTGACTTGTGTTGGACCTTTGTGTGGTTGTGGTCGTCGTTGAGGCAGTAGTGGTGGTGATGGTGGTAAGTTGAGTGAAATCTGGTAATTCCTGGGTAAGTAGTTCTAAATGGACTGAGGTGTTTCCATTTTTGTTGATTAATGTAGGACTTATCATTTGAGATGAAGGGGAACCAGAGTCATTTCCTTTTGCATGAAGCCTGGTGTCTTGAGATGTAAGGACAAAGGATGGAAGTGCAGACATCACCTGGTCCAGCGTAGATTTCTCTGTAACAACAAGATGAGGTTCACTCACTTCCTGTGAAAAGTGTGATGGGATTCGTGCAGAGATCTGAGAGAACGTCAGTGAAGGCTTTGAAGGTAATGAAAACAATGGTTCACTCGATGTAGATGCCATTAATGATGATTTTAACGGGAATAATAAAGTCGTTGATGGTGAGTCAGATGCTGTTATTGATGTTAACGGTGATAATGTTGAATATTTGGTTAAGCCAGAATTATAGTTATATGCTGCTGATGAAGAAGACGATATGAATGGAGATAAAGCTGAGGATGAGATTTTTGATGGTGAGAAAGATGTAAATTGTTTTGTTAATAAAAAGTCATAATAGGATGATATTACTGGCGATGTTGATTTTGAGGATGGTGATGGTGATAATGAAGATGATGAAGTCAGTATCTCTTTTGAGGGTGATACAAACATAAAGGGTATCAGTTGTTTTGTTAACATAAAATCGTAATAGGATGGTAATAATTGTGATGGTGATAATTCTGATGCTGGTGATGCTGGCGTTGATTCAAACACTGACCATGTGGGTAATAATTCTGATAATAATGATGCTGTTGACAATAATTCTGGTGCTAAATCTGATGATGATGATTCTGGGGATAATTCCGGTGGTAATGGTAATGGTGATAATTTTATTAATGATGATGATGATGGCCGTGTTGGTGATAGTGAAGAACCTGGTGACATTTCTGTTGGTAATGAAGCAGATGATAATTCTAATAGTGATGTTTCTAAAGATAATGATTTTGATGATGATGTTGAGGGTGATAATGCTGCTGATGATAACTCTGTTGGTAATAATTCTGTTGATGCTGGTGATAATTCTGTTGGTGGGGGTGATGAAAATTCTACTAGTGATATTTCAGATGGTGATAATTCGGACAATGACAATTCTGATTGTGGTGATTCAGATGGTGATAATTGTGATGACAATGATTTTGATGGTGATGATGATGAAACTAACATGCTTGATGGTGATACAGACACCATAGATGTTAACTGTTTCGTTAACACAGAATTGTAATAAGATGTGAAGGGTATCAATATTGAGGATGTAGTTGTGGGTGATATTGATAGTAATTCTGATGTTTCTAAAAGCAATATTGGTGATAAACTTGATGATGATGATGATGATGATGTTGATGATGTTGATGATGTTGATGATGCAGCTGATAATTCTGTGTATAATAAATCTGATTCAGATGGTGATGGTCCTGTTGATAATTCTGATATTAACGATACTGCTGACAGTTTTGATGCTGCTGCTGATACATCTGAGGGTGATGATGCCACTGGTGATAATAATGGTGATGATACTGGTAATAATTCTGGTGGTGATGATGCCATTGATGATAATGGTGAGGATGATAAAGGGGATAATTCTAAATGTGAAGATGGTGCCACTGACGATGATGACAGTAATACTTCTGATGCTAATAATGATGAGAATGCTGGTGGTATTTCTGATATTGAAGATGTTGATGGTAACGCTAAAGGTAATGATAATGCTGATAAAGGTAATGGTGATGATGCTGGTAAAATTTCAGAAGTTGATGATAGTGGTAATAATTCTGGTGGTAATGATGCTATTGCTAAATCTGAAAGTGATGATGCCAGTGTTAACAATGATGCTGGGGATAATTTTGATGGTGTTGATGAATCTGACAGTAATGCCACTGATGATGGTGATGATGATGGAGCTGATAATTCGATGTGTAATAAATTTGATTCAAATGGTGATGGTCCTGTTGACAATTCCGATGGTAATGATGCTAGTGCTAACGATGCTATTGATACATCTGAGGATGATGATGCCACTGATGATAATAAGAATGATGATATTGGTAATAATTCAGGTGGTGATGATGGAACTAATGACGATGGTGAGGAAACTGGTGGTATTTCTGATAGTGAGGATACGGATAGTGCCGCTGCTGATGATGATGTTAATAATACTTTTGATGGTGATGTGGCTGTTGATGTTATCAATGTTAGTGAGAATGCTGGTGGTATTTCTGATGTTGAAGGTGCAGATGATAACTCTGGAGGTAATGATTGTGCTGTTAATGGTGACGGTGATGATGGTAAAAATTCAGAAGATGATGATAGTGGTAATAATTCTGGTGGTAATGATACTGTTGGCAAATCTTTAAGTGATGATACTAGTGTGGATACTGGAGATAATTCTGACAGAGCTGTTGATGTATCTAATAGTGATGCCACTGATGAAGGTGATGATGATGATGGTGATAGTGCAGGTGATAATTTGGATGGTGATGTTGCTGATGATAATTCTCTTGATGATGATACTGTTGATACTTCTGATGGTAATGATTCTTGTGATAATTTTAATGATAATTCTGATGGTGAGGATACTGGTGCTAATTCTGGAGGTGACGTTGCTGGTAATGATGAACTTAATAATGCTAAAGGTGATGAAGCTGATGGCAATGATGTTGGTGATAATGATGAAGATGAGGATGCTGATGACAATTCTGTTGGTAATGAGGCTGGTAGCAATTCCATTGTACCTGAAGGTAAATCAGTTTCTGTTCCTGATGTGTGAACAGCTAATACACTCGTGGTGGGTGGAGCCACAGAATGTGTTCTCTTTGACAAACGATCTATCGCTGATGCTGGACCCCTGGCAGGTAACTCTTGAACACCTCCTGTGTTTAGAGAGACTGATTTAGTTGTGTTGCTTGTTGATAAAAATGATTCTCCAGGATGAATAACATGTACCTGTTGCAGTGGGTGTTTTCTGTGACTAAAACCTTCGATCACTGCTGGACTTAATGTGCTTACTTCTTGCTTCTTTAATGTCAAAGTAGTATAGAAACCACTATCTACTGACCTCTCTTTCCCAGCAGTGATAAGGTTTGCTCTTATGGGTGTAAGGTTCAGGACCTGGGCACCAGTACCAAGTGCAGATTTCTGTTTTGGAGATAAAGTAGGTGTGTTTTCTTCAGCAAATGTGTCTTTTGATACCTTTGTTTGAGCTGAGAAAAATTCAGGTGACTTCTCGATATCAGCCTTATTTGTTTGCGTTATATTAGGAAAGTGGATTGAAGGTGTAAGAGAAAAAGATCTATCAGAGGATCCCTTGCTAAACGTTGAAAGCTTGAGGAAAGACCTTGTCTGCAGAGGAGTTGGCAATGAAGTTGAAACAATGGCTGAAAACCATTTTTCTTTATAAGTGAAGGTTTTACTGAAAGGGTTTTCAGAGCTTGTCAAATGAAGTGGAGTGTATGCTTCTTGGATACCTTTTTCAGGATCCAGAGTAGTTACAAAATTTGAAATGATACCATTTTGAGAGTTGAAAGACTTTCTGTCCAACTGGAATGATGTCATAGACCTTGACAAACTATCAGTTACCTGTTTTACTGTAGCGCTGGAGAAGATGGCAGATATTAAAGGTTTAGACAAGGTCACTGCTCTTGCTGTAGTCTCTGAAGAAATGGTGTCAGTTCTATGAACCACGAGTGGTGTTGATGGAATGTTGGTTGGTGCCACATTCCAAAAAAACTTCGCTATCTCTTTAGTACCATGGGTTTTTAGAGTTTTGTCATTGCTAATTTCATGAAGACTTGTACTCGGCATGTACTTCATGAATGCAGAAGAAGTTGAGAACACTTTTTTAGGCTTTGTATATTCTGAGAATGAAACAGATTTTTGCAGGAAGTTCGAAAGTTTGGGCCTTTCAGTTGAACCAGACAAATGAATTCCAGAAAAAGAGACAGGTGGAAAAAGTCGAGACTTCACGGTTGTCATGTCTGTTGCCAAAAGAGAGTTTAGAGATGTAACCTGTGTGGTCACATATTGTCTATATAACCCCAGAGACACATTGTTGTCGTTGGTGTATGGTTCTTCCCAATTTAGGTAACTGGTTACATTTTGCTTAGTTGGTTGCTTTAGAAACGATTTGTATCCTGGAGACGTTGGATTCTTGTGTATTGTTGGAGAAACCATCAGATGAGTGGTTATGAAAGGGTTTTGGACAAAATGCTTGTTAAACAGTATATATGTATCATTTAAGGTATTCTTAAGTGAACGATGTTCATCTGAGTACAGTGTGGTTGGAGAAGTTGCTGGAACAGAACTAGATATGTGAGAGTGGTTACGTGCTGATTTAGTTTTTTTTAATGGTGACCATAATGATGTTGAATCTGAAGATGATAATGATGGTAACAATAAAGAAATGAATGCTGGTGTCACTGTTGATGCTGACGATTGTGGTAGTGAGTACGATGATATGATATCAGTGGCAACAGGAGGTACAGTATGAGACTGTGGTAGAGATCAGACAAAACTGGTTGTTGTATGTGTGCTGAAATCCAAACCTGAAGTAGAGGACTGGTTTCTAATGTGCACCACATCCGTGGACGGGATCATAAAAGATGGCTCCGCTCTCTTAATAAGACCTTCTGCAGATGAATGAGCAGGACTCTCCACAGTGGAGCCTAAATGAAGAGTGATCTGTGGTTTCTCAGCTGTGCTCGATAGCGACATCTCGCTCATGTCCCTTTGTCGACTTGTTGAGTCAGAACGAATAACAGGGGCGGGATTCTCATCAATCATAAGCAAACCAGATGGCTGAAGAGAAGAAGTGGACAGGGTTGCTTGGTCTGGAGATGAGGCCAACGATCCAGATGCTTCATAGTTTGTTTCATCTGTGAGAGAAAGAAATTCAGGCAGCTATATTAAGAATATTTCATCTTTACAATGCAGAACTTTCGTGTGAATCCTAAATCGGATAGTAGGAGCTATAATTTTCCTGTCATATATTCTGGAAGTTCCTTTGTGAAGCAGGCAGTCAGAATTATAGCTTTGCTGAACAATACAAAACCCTCAAAGCAAAGTCTTTAAAAAACACTTTGAATATACTGAACAGAGCTGATATAATATTATGTAATTTTAGGAACATAAAAAAAAAGAAATCATGATCGTTAAACATTACAACAAGGAGCATTTTCTCCTTAAGTCCATAGTTTTACTTTGTCAAGACTTCACTGCACAATACCCTTTACACCACAGCCACGCACACTCCTTTATAGAGAATAGAACAAGAAATGAAACAAATAACACATTTGAAAGCCAGCAAAGAAAGGATTGTGTCACATTTCTAAATGTGTCAGATGTGCCAAGGTTCTGGGAAGGATGTCTGGGATGGGTCTTGCATGAATCTATCCAACCAGCCGGCCTACTCGTGTGCCAGGAGCCACTATGACTCATTTATAAGGATTTGCATTTCTTGGACAAAGTAAACAAGACGTTGCTGTTAAGGCGTCGCAAGCTAACCAATGCTGATTAACAATATAGCACCACTTATACAATAATTAAGATAAAGAAGAACAGTTATCGAAGGGTTAGCTGTGACACACAAAAGGGACATTGTAAACATATGAGTAAACTACAGGAGCGTAGTATGTAAACTCGAACCGAGTCACATACTGTAAATGGGGTCTGGTGGTGTGCAGGTGTGAGGAGATCAGGACAGGAAGCACTGAGTTGTGTGATATCATGCATTCCACTTTCACACCTGAGTTTAAAACACCCACTTACTAGAAACAGTGAAGGTCATGGTGTCCCTTTGTCACATTATACGCCTAGTGGGGAACTGACACACTTTCCATCTCCCTGAAGTGTATCCCTACATTCTGCAGTAGCTCTAGCCTTTAGTGCAGTGCAGTCAACATATCATAGGTTCCTACGTCAATCTTCCTGCACAAATCCTCTGTCAAAGTGTCCTTCTTGACAGTCCTGCTGAATTGGAAATAAACTGATAAAAGGAGAGAATTCTTTACCCACATTCTGGTCTTCTATTCTAAATTCAGAGCAGATTCTCTCACAATCATAGACCTCTGCTCCTAAAACATCAGCCAATCGATTGTTCACTGATTAGGGAACTCAGGAACAAGGCCCTGGTTGAGGTGCCATCCCAAGACCAGGCACAAAAACTCACATCAATATAAATTAGGAACACCAGTCAGGCTACAGTGCATGGAAGGAAACCTGAGGACTCAAAGGAAACCCTCAAAGCTCAGGGAGAACATGTCTCACACACAGACAGAAGGTGAGGTTTTAACCCTGGCAGCCATGCTAACCATCCAGCCACTGTACCGGCCACGAGCCAATCAATAGTTCACAAGTAGTTCACTCAGAATGCTGAAGAAGTCAAATAAAAGTGTGCTCTGCCATTTATTAAAAATGAATATTGAAACTGGACTGGTGTTGTGTGTCCTCGAATAACATGTGATTCAAGCTTAATATAATATGAATACATTGGTATATTAATATAAATAATATAACACAAGCTAGCAGAGCTGAAGATGTTGAGGTTCTCTTTGGGAGTGACAAGGATGGATAGGATCAAGAATGAGTTCATCAGAGGG
>JAQQZS010000037.1:31061619-31074457 GCA_030068045.1 Platyallabes tihoni
AGGCTCCAGGTCCCCCGCGACCCTGAACACAGGATTAAGCGGTATAGAAAATTAATGAATGAATGAATGAATGAATGAATGAACAGTCGAGGATTTCCAGGTTTCATGTCCTGCAGAGAAACCCTGGAAAACGTCTCACCATGTCCTTAATATTTTACTGAATCTGTGTGTAAATAACTTTAAGGTTAGTGTACAAAAAAAAATCCTAAAAGATTTTTTTTTTTTTAAAGTGTAGTTCTTCTGCATTCTCACACGCAAACACAAATCAGCTGTAGACTAGCAAACACTTAACCATGATGGAGCCGATTTACATTTGGCAACGCCCACAAAACTCCATAAAGGGAAAACCACACACAGCGTAAAAAAAAAAAAAAAAAAAAGACGACTAAGCAGCCAAAAAAGATGACGTGGACACACTGCCTCCATCCTAAAGTGTTTTATTTCATTTAAACCAAAGCAATTTGCCAACGGTGCTCATTACAGTACGTCACAACATGCTTTTTATCCGTTTGTAGTTATGCTGATGTCGTGGAACATCCCCGAGTTAGTTCCTGTTCTCACTGATGTTACAGCAGCTCGAAACAGTCGTTCCAACAGCAGCGTTTCATCAGAAACCCCAAATTCTGTGTTGAAGGTTTTTAGAAAACTTGCTCAGCATTTCAAAGACTCATGAACATCTCCATATCACCGATCACACACACAGACACACACACACACACACACACATTTATGAATCTGTTCATGCGGCGCGTCTGCTCTCAAGTCCCTGTGCTGAGCTGTTGCCATAGCAACACTAACATGTCAGAAAGAGTGTATAGGAAGCACAAAAACAACATGGACGTTATCATTATTATTATTGTTATTATTTCTCCTTGTGTCTTGTGAAGATGATTACCTGGTCGTACTCCAGGGCCCCGGGGTACAGGGGCCAGCCCAGGAACAGCTCCGCTATCACACAGCCTAATGACCACATGTCTATGGCTTCACAGAACGGCAGGCCCAGGATGATCTCCGGCGCCCTGAGGGACAGAAACACAGCACACATCAGAGCAGGACTGGACCCTCACATCCATCTGAAATGTAACATTTATATTCATCACGTTTAGCATCTAAACGCAGCTTCGGTGACGGTGCCTGTGACTCGCAGCTTGGGTGGAACCTGGAACTAATACACCACCGAAACAGAAGCGCCAACACCGCAAGCGAGAAAATCCCAACAGGTGGAGTTTACACCAAACGGGCAGGAAGTCAGCACTCTAACTGCATTACTGATAAAACTATTAACCTGACATTTAAATGCAATCTGAAGAAATCTTTGGATTTATAAACAAAAAGTTTACCTTAATCAAATAACCATGACGCGATGTTCGCTCATGACCACACTGTGGTATTAATTCACTTCTATAATGTAAACCCAGTCCATAAATAATATTAAAACATACTGTGCTGCTGAATATATACTACTTTTGAGAACTACAAAAATTATTTCCAAATGAAATATTACAAATTTATAAATATGAAATGCTGAAAATCTCTTATGCATAAACTACACATTACTACTTGAGCTGCTATTTATGCCATGCTAAATTATTACAGAAATACTACTGAACAAAATCCAAAATGTGGAGTACTACTAAGGATTTAACTATAAAATCTATAAACTATAAAAGACATTACTAACTACAAAAACAACCACTGAATTAAGCCAATAAAACCGTTAACAAAAACCATTAATTCAATGGACAAAACGAAAAACGAATCAAATGCATTTTAAAAACCCTACAAAATAATTGATAATTGATCAACTTAAATTGCTTACACAGAATTTAAACTACTGAACAAACAACTAAAAATTTACTTTTGTAAATCTGTCAGTAAATTAACTAGTGAAACTGAAACCAAAATTACAACATATAAAAATATTAAGGAATAATATTTCATTCTATTCCAATAGTATTTAATAAACTTGTAATAAATTAAACAGATATTAAATCAACTGAAAGGATTATTACAGAAATAATCTTGGTCATGTGACGAATAAAAAAAAACTATAAAAAGTACTAAAATGTCTTGTAAAATAAAAAAGTTGTGCGAGTAGGAGTTTTTAAGTACCATTTCAGTAATTTGCACATTACATGTGACCGGTCCAAAGATCATAAGTTTGAGCTCCTATTAGCTCTGCTAATTTAATTATATTTAAAAAAATATGTACATTTATAATAATAAACAAATAAATAAATCTTTGATGAGCTGATCACATGCAGCACCTGGGTGGAGAGTTTCAGCAGCTGCACGTGTTCTGCACTGGATGAGCGTTCTGAGCACATGGGCATTTTTCCCACATTTATTTATTTACATATTAAGAAAAGGAGTATTTTGACGATGTTGATCCCACCCACCCCACCCTCCAGGGGTTTTAGGTCAGCCTGATCATGGTAGTGATGTAGTCTCGCACACACACACACGTACACACGCACACGTACACACGCACACACACACACGAGGTTGAGGGTGATGCAGCTTCACTCAGAGCTCATTAGTGCAACCTGAACTGACAGCTTAGTGTTACTCGGGTTACTCCGGTGTCTCGTTACTGCTGCAAGCGCGGCTGCCTGCGCGCCTCCTACGGTGTGTACACAAAAGATGAAACCCTGTACGCCATGACTCTGCCTCCGAGCACCTCCACGCTAGCTTTCCTCACCCGACAACCCCTCAAGAGTGAGAACGGCAAGCTGGTAAAAAATGCGGCGAACATGTGAGGGAGAAGAAAAAAAAAAAAAGAAAAAAAAAAAGCAGTAGTGTTTTTCGCTTGTGTTTTCAAGCATCAGCTGTGATTTGCGGTATGCATCATTTTATTACCATCAACTTAATTCAAAGTATTTGTAAAGTATTACATTTAGAACTTAACTGTCGGAAAGTCACTTTTTCAAAAATAGTCAACAATTTTGTACTTTTTTTTTTCCTCCTGATTTTCAATGTTATTTCAAACCGAAATACTTGATTTCACATTAAGATTTAATATGATGTTGGCCCGCCTCCTTTGCAGCTTTAAGGTTTAGGAGTGTGTTGGTGGGAATTTTTGACCATTCTTCCAGAAGCACATTTGTGAGGTCAGACACTGATGTTGGACGAGAAGGCGTGGCTCGCAGTCTCCGCCTTTAATTCATCCCACAGGTGTTTATCAGGTTGAGGTCAGGACTCTGTGTAGGCCAGTCAAGTTCTTCCACACCAGACTCTCTCATCCATGACTTTATGGACTTTGCTTTGTGCACTGGTGCGCCGTCATGCTGGAACAGGAAGGGACCGTCCGCAAACTGTTCCCACAAAGTTGGGGGACTGAAATTATCCAAAATGTCCCGGTAGCAGTTTCTGAAACATTTAGAGTTCCTTTCACTGAAGGGGAAAAAACAACCAACACCAGTTCCAACATGACTGCGAACCAGTGCACAAAGCAAGGTCCAGAAAGACATGGTACATTAGAATTAGCGGCCTGATCTGAAAAAAACATACGTATATATTTCAGGATTGCGATCACTCCACTGAAGTGCAAACATCTCAAAGATGATGGCGGAGGAGCGTCGCGGTTGTACAACTCTCAGTCCATCCATGACATGAAACATTCCTGATGCAGATTACTTAGTTTTCCAGTTGCTGAATTTTCATACCCTTTGCAAACCGTGCGATGCTGCGTCCTCATTAGCCAGCTTCTGTAGGGCGGGAATTAAAGTGCTGCCTCCTCATTGCCCTACACTACATTCTCGCGACAGGTTTTCTTGCGAGTTCCATCTTCTCTTACTGTATATAAAAAGCATTATGATCTTGATGTTTTTCAACAGAATGTTTTTATTTATTCACTTAGTTTTCAACAAGTTTTTTGTACAGTTTCTTGGGCTCATGATAGTTGGGCTATAATCTCTGCTAGGTCTTTAAGAGAGGAAGTGTGTATCAGTGCAGGCTTAGATGAACCATTTCCTGTACAGAACAAAAGTTATAGATCTTTTATTATTATTATTGTGTACCATGCACTACTTACTGTTTTTATGATGTCTCATTATGTTGATGTGCATTTGCTGATTTGTTCCAGTTCACCGTATCGAAATCTTTTCAGTGTTTTGAAGTGAAAGTGCTGTACAGTGAGGAAGTGGAGAGCAGTTTCACAATGTGTTTACAATTCCTCATAGCAGTAAATCATTTTCCAGAATGGAAGTCATTTAGTTTGTTAGCTCAAACACACTTCTTCTCTCAAACACGGAGCTTAACTATTGAGATTCCCTTAAACTTTTTATTGTTCTATATATAGATTATAAATTATGTCTCATAAACTCCTATTTTCGCACTAAACTGAAGTCTGTGTTTTTAAGCAAAGAAAGTTTCGAACGGATTGTAAACACAGAGTGAATCATCGGCAGACTGTATGACGGGGCGACGCACAAACCCCACGGTGTGCTGTTTAACCCCGTTATTAGGCAACTACACCTGTCCTTGTCCTGGTCACACACTGTGATCTATTGGACAGACATTAACTAAAAGTAAAAGAAGGTTCCACCTTCTTGAAAAGAGTACGAGAGGGCAAAAAAAAAATTCAAATACCGCCACATTGACGTGAGGAATTAAACTCAATGACATTTTATTACATGACAATGTTTTGCATAATATCTTTCTGTCGCTCACAATTCTTACTGTGTCTTGTACATCACAAGAGGACGATGTTTTCCTAACAGTCTGGCTTGTGAATCAGAAAAAAATCAATGTGTGTCCAGTTATTAGTTATTAATGATTAATCAATTATTGATTGGTAAGACCCGTTAGTTAAAAAACGTTAAAAAAAAAAAAAAAGTGAATTACAAGCCGAGTTACGACTATCTTCTGCCTTTCACCAAACTTATCTACAATACTGTATTTAGTTCTCTAAATTTCAAAACTACTACAAAACTACAAAAAAGATTATTTTATTGTCTTTTCAAACAGAAATATGGTTCATCACAAATAAATGAAATAAAAGTCAGCGCCTCTTCTGGACTCCAGCTTGGACGCCATGTTGTGAATAGAGCACGATCGCGTGACATTCGCCTGATTAAACTAATCCGTTCTGAACAGCAAATATACACTGAGCTGTATTTCGGCAATTAACTGAGATATGTGATGAACTCAAACCTTCATCGCATGACTTTAATCAAACATGCACTCGGCTATTTATTTATTTATTTCCTTTCATCTTTGTTGCACTCGAACCCTTAAAAACGTACCATCGCGTGGTTTAATCTGTTTATCTGTTGCGTGCAAAGCAGCAAAGAATTTTAAGGTTAATTCCCACAGCTGCGCCAGAGGAAATGACTCCTCTTTTAGCTTTTCCTTTTTTTCCCCCCCTCTGATAAATGTAAAAGCAGAAACTGGAGAAGCTGCAATAAACCAGCATCAAGATTACCATCTTTTGAAAAGCTTTCAGACAGAAACGATCAAACGGATGGACTGTTAGAACAGACCTCAGAAATGATGCTTAAGTTCAGTAATAGTCATTTTCTTTTTTTTTTTTAATCGTCCTCTTTTATCCGTATGCTGTGTAGTACAGGAGGATAGTCGTCCATCAGATTAGCGCTGTGTAATAAAGGCCACTTCTGACATCCTGGGCAACTTGCCTGCGCTCATTTTAGTCTCTGCAGTCTGCCAGCACCATGCTCAGCATTTTGTTTCTTTAACTTTTGCTCGACACATGACGCCTGAAGACTCCTGCAGAAGTTTATCACACCTTCTCAAGGCGAGAAATAATCCTGCAATCCAGTTCACAAAAAAAGTTCCAAGTTGATTTTATCCGAGTTCCTGAAATCTGGAAGCGTTCCAACGATGTCCAGGGCGTGTGAATGATCTCAGAAATTAGTTTGAACAAAAAGATCTACATCTGCATGATCAGTAAAGACAGATTGTGTACACGAAGTTGACGCCCAGTCACATCAGCAGACTTGATTTTAAAAGCAAAATCGTCAAACTTGGAATTCCATGTCTGTTTTTTCTGAATTCCAGTTATTATTGATAGCATTACAAATGTACTGTTACAAGAAAATAATACAGGCCATATTAAGAAAGGAAAAAAAAAAAGGAAAAAAAGTAACTAAACTGGTGTAAGGATCAAGTCAGTCATTCTGGATCACGAGCCACATCGTTTCCAAAATTCAGATTTTTTGTTCAGTTCATCGTCAGACACAAAACAAGTGCAGGGCAGATTGTCCTCTAGGAAACAGATTGTCCTCTGGGACATGACCCCAGGACCCTACGTACATTTAATCCAGTATGAATACGGATTTAGTCAACTGGCATGTTGCCTCATATTACGAATATTAATAATTAATCATTAATTGAATATTGGTGTGAAGAATTTACCTCAATGACATTTTACTACCTGACAATGTTTTGCATAATATTTTTCTGTCGCTCACAAATCTATTAACTTGTACATCACAAGAGTAGTCTGGCTTGTGAATAAGCACATCGACGCGTCTCATCTCGAGTAATCTGGGTTAAAACACGTCACGAGTATATACACACACACACACACACACACACACACACACATATCTAGGGCTGTAGCTATCAAATATTTTAGTAATCGAGTATTCTACCAAAAATTTAACAGATCAATCAAGTAATAATCCGAAGATTAATCGGATAAAATGTACTTTTGCTTTTACATTAAACAGCAATGTAAAATGTATAAGAAAAACAAAGATTAATTGGTTTTCTTTTTAGAAAAATCTACTTTTATTTTTTAAATGCATAAAGCATTTTATCAAAAATAAACATTGTCATCATTATTCACAATACAAGGAATATCTTAAAGTTGACTGACCTGAATTAAGCGCATTACAGTGCCATACATTCTTATTTTAAAGCCTTTTCTCAGATGCAAAAACTTTAAATAACTTTATCAAAAAAACTAAAGGCACAAATTAAAATAAATAATTATACAAAAAACACTAAATGTTTTAAAATCTACAGCTCAGACATAACATATAAGCCTTCACTGACAATTTCTGTCGTTTTTTTCTCTTACTGGTTTCTTCATCTCTTGGCTCGGTGATCTTTTTATCACGCCTTGTCATTTTGCAGCCCGCAACAGAATATTCCATCAAATCAATACACAGCTAACTGTTTGCGGCTCCTTACGCTTTTTTTGGGTGACGTAAGCGCTTCTTCTTCGTCTGTGTTTACTGTCGGCTTGCATCCGGAAGCAAATAATTGTGCAGTTAAATTGTCACGTTTTTTTTTTATGTTCTCAATTAATTTTTACTTGTATTAGATATATAACATTTTCTATTCAACAGCCATTTAGGAGCTTTTCAACTTTAAATTTTAGTAACCGATTAAAAATGGCACATTTTAGAAACCTGTGTGTATCCACATCTGTCGGCACTGTGTTTGTAGTTAAGGAGACCTGTACGGTATGTCCTGCAACAGGGTGTGTATCACTTGTGTATCCATAATCTGATATTTTTGTCTCAGTTTCAACACAGATCTGGAGAGGATGAATGCCAGTTATTTCCATCAGTTGATTTTAATTCCAAAACGAATCTGATAATGAAAGCGTCACTTTCACAGACTGAACCTCAGCTGAAATCACTGTATAGTCACTTCTTGAGAATTCATGGAAAAACCAAAAAGCCAAAGCTATTTTCCAAGAATTGCTAAGAGATGAAACATGAGTGAGAGCAGCTCTGTCATGGAAACACCAAGCAAAATGAGGGAATCTGACAAAATCTTGTGATTCAGTTTTTGATTCATGATGATTATCCTGGGTTTGACATTGACGTCAGTATATTTAAATAATAAGGCTGCTCATTATGTCACACATTCATACAACCAAGTAGAGGAAATTTTTTTGACCTGCAGATTTCCAACCAACCTTTAAAATGTCCTATGAAGAACAGTTCTTGTGAGCGTATCGACAGGCCAAGAGGGTGATTCACACTTCTAATTAATCAGCCACTGTTTTCTTTGAAATATTTAGAAGTTTACCGTTTAGCTCTTAGAAAAGTTTTTTTTTTTTAATGTTTCTTCTGACAGGTTCTGAGGTTTCTAGCCTCCTAAAGAGTGCAAGTTTTTACAGTGTGTAGTCATATACGCTACATACTGAAGCAGCTTAACCTTTCATTTTCTTTCAGTAAAACGCAGATGAAAAGTTTGCGTGGAAGCCTACAGCAGATCATTACCAATATATATATTTAAATAGTGTATTTGGTGCTTGAAAATGTTTGTGCGCTTTTATATTGAGAAGAAAAAAGAAAAACTGGAGCAGAAACAAGTGAGAGCAAAAACTAAAAAAAAAATAACAAAAGGATGTTGAAACCTCACGAGAGGAACAACCACGTCCGGTTTTCTTCTAAAAACCAGACGAGACGAGAAAAGGAGTTCTGCTCAGCACGGGGCAATTCACCCTGCCTACAATCTCAGAACATAACCGTGACATCAGCTGCAGAAAAATGTCCCCACAGCGTTCTCTCTCACACAGAGAGAAAGAACCCGAGCCACTTTCATCCTCCCCTTTCTTCTCGGCAACAAAACCCTCTCACCGATTTCGGAGAACTCTCGCTCCCCTGCGCCGTCACTCACACTCAAATTAAACAAATCATTCGCCGAATTCGTCAGTGACCTAGTCATGGCACGATGATGCAGATCGTTTGTTTACTTGGTTGCCAGAAAAAGCAGGTTTACGCAGGCTCTCATGAATGAATGATGAGGCCGAGTTTTAATCTGCGGCTCGGTGCACGAGTGAAGACACAGAAACCGTGAGGACGCCGAGCAAATAACAAAACAACTGCGGAGCTTGACAACCACACGTCATCCTTCTATCACAAACCATTTGTCTAACTGTTCACACACACACACACACACCTATACACACATAAATACTAGAACTATTAGATCAATCAAAAACTGACTCTCAAATCCATTTGTCAAGATTCTTATGATTATTGATTTTCTACTCGATTCAACAGCACTAATGTTTACTCTCCCTTAGATTTGTCTTAAACAGATACATTTCTAACAGGTTTTGAAGCATTAAAAACAACAAAAAGTAACAGAAATGCTGTGTTGACTGTTTAAATGTCAAGTAGTCCCTGACTTACAAATATTCGAGTTACAAATTTCCGCAGATACGAACGGACCGCGGTTCTACGAACATTCATAGATACGAACAAATCACGGAAGTAGCTCACGTGTCTATTTTCTTCGTACAATACACTGCAGTGCACCAGATAGCAATATTTACAATTACATACAATATATTTAATGTGTAAGTGAATGTATAAAAAGTCCAAGAAAACAGAAAGCCTCTCTGGTTTCAATGAACCAGTCTTTGAGCACGATGGTAGAAAATGTCTGTCCTGTAAAGCTGTCCTGATGATGAATGATCCTAATTTCAGAAAATCTCCAACAATACAGAGTTACACAGTCAATACACAGTCCAATTCAGTGTAAAACAGCTCTGAGACAAAATGCCGGAACAGAATTTGTTTGTAAGTCAGGGACTAGCTGTTGATTGTTGATTACATCAACAGCCCAAAAAATTTTGTTTACAATGACATTTTAAAAAAAAAAAAAGAGCAGCGATACTCTCACAAAACATGAGTATTTGCAAAATCTTTGGTGTATTCCTAAACAGTTTGTTAATTTGTAACTAATCAACATGTGCAAATAACTTGTTTTGCAAAAAAAAAATAATAATAATAAATGAACCTAAATGAAAAAAACGGGTCAATTCTGGATCAAAAAACTAATCCACTGATTCAACTTGACCACTTAGAAGTGCCAAAACACAGTTCCTCAAATGTCCACTAGGGGCTCTCCCTAAAAACAAGTCAATACGCCCCCGCCCCCACCCTCCCCCCATGTTAAATGTTTCTGTACAACAGAAACAAATGTTTTGGTCTCCACAGCTAGATTTCCTTTTCATGACAAATGTACAGAGGTGACTATATTAAGCCATGAAATCATGCATAGACAGAGTGTCCATCAAACCGCTAGCTGTATGCCAAGCAGCACTTTAACTAACCAGCTAACTGAAATTGCTATAGTTTAACTTAATAAGAGAAATGTAGAAGTTGACACAGGATGATCAATCAAATGCATTAGCATATAAATTAACATTATCTACCATAGCAATTAGGTAGCTGGTAATAATCCTAGCTAGCTGGTGTGTACAAGTGTATAAATGTATACGTGTGTAATGTTGGGTACTAAAGTCACTCGTATGTTATGTTATTTCACACAAACAAAGAAGCCGCACACGCACATCCTTTGAAACACTTTATGGCAAAGTTACGACTCAAAATCTGAAGGACTTCTACGCCGATCCAGCAGAAGCTGCTCAGTCGTCCTTGTTTATTGTTTAAAAACGCTTGATTTGGGTTCATTACGGTTATTCCATTACTGCATATAAATATCAGCGTTGTACCAAAGTCATGAAGCGGCATGAAAGATTCAGAGCACGACCCCTTTAAATCAAAGAACTGGCATTAAATTGTGACAAAATTTAATCCAGGCCACCTCCTCACTCTCACCCGACACCTATGGTGCTGGCTTTCTGCATCCCACCTTCTAATAGAAGCGTAAAACAGCTGACTATTTAAGTTGGTGACCTTGACCGAGAGCCGGGGGCGATCTCTCTCCAGCATGCATTTCATCCTGACTCGTTTCACTCCAACTGCCAGCGCACTTCACCATCTATAGAAGTTAAACTGCGCTGGCGAGCCTCCCCTCGGCTAATTTTAGGCGGCTCAGCTCTCTCCGACCCTCGTCACACCCTCCACTCACCCACCCCCACTGTCCTTTTTCCATCTGTATGTTTGGGTGTTTACGCTCGCTGGAGAAGCACCAACAGCAGGCGTAGCCCGGTCATCACCAGCGTGCAACATGCCAAGATTTTTCGGCAGGAGGTTAGAAGAAGCGACGCTCAAAGTCTGAGGCTTTTCGCCCCCTCACAGGTTATAAAAAAAATAATAAACATTAAAAAAAAAAGCAGCAGCAAGACCATATCCATGGATATAAAATGAATTTATTATGGACAAATATGAGACTTGTCAATATGAAAATAGTGACATGAAAAATTCTTTCTACAGCTTATATGTTGAATTTCCTTTGTTCATTGGTTAGGACTTCTGCTACATCCCTTGGCATCCTCTCTAATTAAGTTCCTGTGTTGTTCAGAGAGCTCCCAGTAAGGACATGTGCTCTGCAACTCGGTGCTCCATGTAAACATTCTCACAAGACTGAAGCCCTCTTTCAGACTAACTGGGTCAGGCTTGATTATGTAATATATTTCAGGTTCATTTTTCTTAACTGGAGGAATTAACACAGACCTGATGTTCATACTCCGCTACCACAGCGTGTTTTTCACTCAGAGAGCCATTTGTCCAAAAATAAATAAATAAATAAAAATTTGAAAATAATCTGCCTGTTTTTGCAATAAAAATATTTTGTAAAATTTTTTATATTGAATAATTATAGCCCAAGATTTTCTTGTTCTTTTCATACGGACATTTGTTCATGTTTTAAAGGCGTTGAGCACGCTTGGGGGAAAAAAAAAAAAAAAAAAAAAAACTTGGCACTAGGATCACAAAGAAAAAGTCTTGGACGTGGACGCGGGCACGGCCCTTGGGTTCGTCTGTGACATTGTTCTTCTTTGTTGTTGACAACCGGTTTCATCTACTGTACTTGCACCAAACCTGATTTGTTTAACATAAACTCCACAATCACACACGTTCAACAAGTCATCAGGCTTTTTAATTTTAAATAGGTAGTTATTTATGAATGACTTGTTTAGGGTTCAGCAGATTGAAACCGAATTTAATCAGCAAGACACTCCAGGCTGCCTTTCTCTCCAAACCACGAGCGCTAACTAGTCTCAAGACAAGCTCACTAGATGCTGTGCATCCATGTCTGCACAGTGCACCCACCCGCACGCTTAAAACATGCTTAAGACTTTGGGGATATTTGATGTATTTTAAAGGTGACAGTTCCTTTGTAAAACGCAAGGTGGCGCTCAAAACTATTCCCACACTTGCTACGTTTAGAATTAACATTTATGGCGGATGACCGAGACACGATGTGCTCAGTTAAATGTTAAATTCTTGTTTTTGATGTTAGTTCATGTTTTAGTTGAAAGCTTTTGAGTTATGACTCAATGTTTTTTTTAATCATTTTAAAAGTTTATGGTGTTAAAATTGTAACAAAATCAGAAAGAAATCTACTATTGAATGGGGATATTTAAGAAAGTCGTGATACAGAATCGCACTTGGGTATGGCGATATATCATATCAAGTGATTCTCGTCCCCGTGGCCCATGTACAGTCAGTTATGTGGCGAAACTGCTCTGCACCCTTGGGGCTTGGACTCGCTAATCTGTGTGTTATTATGTTTTTTTTACTGCAGCTGATAGACTTCAAAATGACACACAAGAGACCATAAGAAACATAGTATAATAAATAACCAAGGACTTAAAAAGAAAAAGAAAAAATCGGAATCTTTTGTTGCTAAAGTACAAATGTGCCTTCATTCTGTCAAGAGTGTGCAAACTTCTGCACACACCTCAAACAAATCAAGACAGACACTACTGTACAGAAAAAGTTAAAAACAAAAAAAAATTAACATGGACAAAAACTCATTAAAAAGGAATGCTGTTTAAATTCAATATGACATCAACATTGTATAAAAATGCTTAAAATTCTTAAAATGTAATTCTTCTCTCCCAAAAGTTATTGCATTTGTTTTGTCTTAAAAAAAAACCCTATTGTTTTTTTTAAACCCTATAAAAAACACTGCTTCCTTTCCCATCCTCACGACCGCT
>JAQQZS010000037.1:31096577-31108140 GCA_030068045.1 Platyallabes tihoni
TGTCTCAAAGCAGCTTCACAAAATGAACAGCAAATTTATGAAAGTGTGTATGAGTGAGAAAAAATGTGTTTACATAGATAGTAATGAGATTGTGAGGTTGTCCCTGATGCGCAAGCCGAGGGCGACGGTGGAAAGGAAAAACTCCCTGAGATGGCAAAAGGAAAAAACCTTGAGAGGAACCAGACTCAACAGAAAACCCATCCTCATATGGGTGATAACGGATAGCAGAAATTATATAACGACATCATGTGTGTTAGGCTGCTGGACGTTCAGTATAACAAAAGTCTTTGAGAAAAAGATAATGCAATGATGAACAGATCAAATGTATGACGTGCCATTCTTTAATAGTTAAGTTGTAACCGTTGGTAAATTGCTTATAGAGGGTGAGCACTTTTAAATTTAGCTGGAATTTCTGAAACACCCCATTACATGTATAAATGCTCCTGCTAGTATTTGCAAAAGAAATCTGTTTAACATTTTGGAGATAGTTTCAAGTCTTGGTATAATCATCCCAGACAACTTAATCTGGATAAAATAATCAAAGGTGAGTACGGGGAACAGAATTCAAGTTCAAGTAGGCTTTACTTGAATTTGAATTCTGTTCCCCGTACTCAGAATTCAAGTTCAAGTAAAGCCTAGAAAAGATGAGAAAATCATGTTGGCATTGTATGTCACTTTTTTTGCTGGTGACTACATTGCTCATGTTTTGGGTTTTAAACAAAACGTATGGAGAGAATTTGATAAAATAATCAAAGGTGAGTACGGGAAACATAATTAGCCGGTTTATTTTTAATAATCTTGATTCGGCTTGTGTAATTTTCATTTTAGAATTCTTACGTAATAGCAAAGTCCTGCATCACATTTATTAGACCCACCCTTTCCTTAAAGATTCAGAAAATTTTAAACAGGTCCTTTAAATGAAAAACCGTAATTACAGTATGCAAAACCTGTTGTGAACATGAAGTAGTCACTATGATGTCATTGACGGTGTAGGAGCGAGACAAAATGGTGGCACACCTTGAAGACCGGGTGCAGGAGTGGAAAATGAAAAAAAGGCTGCATGACAATTACGTGAAAACCAGCACTGAGCTGCTTGTCTACCAAGGCCAGAAAATAAACAGTCACATCGAAAAGCAGCTGGAGGCTGAGATAGAGGTGTGTGTGTGTGTGTGTGTGTGTGTGTGTGTATTTATGCTTGGTATGTTTTGGGACTTACTGATGGTGTTTTTGGCTCAGCAGATGCTCAAGAAGAAGCTGATGAACGAGGAAAAAACTCAGGAAATGCTGGAGGTTTTCCTTAAAAACAATCTTACAGTAAGTGTAAGAAGAATCAACACTATAGAAAGCGTTAGTCTGGATTCTGATTGGTCAGAGGGTGTCGATTAGTTTTCTTTCTCTCTGAGAGTAGCGCAGAGCTGGAGGTTTATTATTATTAATTATTATTTGTTTGTGCAATATGCAACCATTATTATAGCAACAGCTGATTCAACTTCAGTACATACGATAAAAAAAAACCTCCTGTAAGGAGACATTTATTTAACATTTACAGAATGCAAAATGTACCTTGTTTAGACATTGAGCTGGGTCTTCATTGTGTGCACAAACAAAAAACTTTAAACAAGCCAAATATTTGGGAAATATAAGGGGAAAATATTAGAATTTTTCCCTTATTGTGACCTCATATAAGAAGAGCCCCTCTTTCAGCTTGTAGCTCAGCTCTACTGTTCTCTGGAGCCGTGGATTAGGAGTCGCTCATTCACATGAACACTGAAGGAGTAAAACAGGAACTCCACTTCAGCACACCATCCTATCGTTGATTATTTCCTAAATAGTGATATCCTAAATCACTAAGCTGCATGCTGATTGTGTTCCTAAATAATCACATCAAGTGTGTAGACAGCTAAAGAAAAACTATTTCACAATAACGCAGTGCTGTAATCCTTTTCTAGGTTCTGATTTAATTTTTCTGGGCCAGAAATTCTCTCCATACGTTTTGTTTAAAACCCAAAACATGCGCAATGTAGTCACCAGCAAAAAAGTGACATACAATGCCAACATGATTTTCTCATTTTTCTACACAAAATACTCCACAGTGACAAAAAAACAAACAAACAAACAAAAACAGGTGCTTTAATTGTTAATTTCTATGTCAAAAAGTAAAGACTGAAATATCCTATTTACATAAATATTCAAACCCTTTACTACGACACTTGCAACTGAGCTCTGGTGCATCCTGCTCCTATCAATGGTCCTTGAAATGCTTCTACAACTCTAATGCAGTCCACCTGTGCCTAATGGAATTCGTTAGAAAATGCTCACACCTGTCTATATAAGGGCTCACAGTAGATGGTGTTTGTCAGGGTGAAAAAGCCATTAGGTCGAGAGAATTATCTGTATACACACACAAGACAAGAGTGTGTCATGACACAGATCTGGGATGAGAACATTTCTTTAGCAATGAAAGCACCCAAGCGCATGATAGCCTCCATAATTCTTAAATGGAAAAGATTTTGAACAAACAACAGTCTTCCCAGATCAGTCCACACAAGCAAACTGATTAATTAGGGATGAAGGGCCTTGGTCAGAGAGGTAATGAAAAACCCAAAGGTCACTATAAATGAGATACTGAGTTCCCTTGTGGAGATGAGAGAGCCTTCACTCATGTGGAGATTAGAGACAACCATCATTGCAGTACTCCACCACTCAGGCCTCTATGGTAGAGCCATCAGACCGAAGCCATTCCTCACTGAAAGACACATGGCTTCCGGCTGAAAAAGCACCTAAAGGACTCTCAGACCATGAGAAGCAAAATCTGGTCTGGTGCAGACCAAACTATTTGGAATAAGGAAATCAGGCACTGTGCATAACCTTATTAAAGCCATCCCTACATTCAGACACAGTGTGGTTCTGCGACTGGGAGACTATTGAGTATAGAGGGAAACATGGATGCAGAAAAAATAAAGAGCAGAAAGAATCCGTACCCAATAGATCATCTCTGGAGAAACCTAAAAGTGGCTAAAAGTGGCTGTGCACCAATTCTGAACATTCACTGGTGGAGCTTGAATGAAACTGCCAAGAAGAATGGAAAAATGACCAAAAGAAAGGTTTGCCACGCTTTCAAGCATCCACAAACAGACTTGAGGCTGTCATTGCTGTCAAAGGAGCTTTAACCAGGTGTGTACTGTAGTGTACTGTATGGAAATGGAATTGTTATTTTTAATGAATTAATAAAAGAATCCTTTAAACACCTGTTTTTACTTTGTCATTGTGGACAATTGTGTGTAGAATGGTGAGAGGAAAAAAAGGATTTTAATCTATTTTAAGATATGTGTGAAACCAAAAAGAAATGTGGAAAAACTTGAAAGGGTCTGAAGAGTTTTTGTCACCACAGGGTGTGATAAACGATACCTTGATATATATGAAACGGATAATGTTTTCATCCTACAGGCAGCAGAAATAGCATAATCCCACTTAAAAAAATAATATTAAATAAAATCATGGTGAGTAACATTATGAGTTAGTTTGACAGAATTACAAAAATTATTTCCTCAAATCAATCGCTAACAATGCACTTGTCTTTGCCCCAAGAGTCTGGAGGACAAGTTGGAGTACTGGATGGAGCACTATGATAAAGATATGGAAGACAAACAGCAAGAGCTGAGTGACGTCAAGACCAACAGGTCCAACAACCTGACACAGTTACAGGAACTGGCTAACAAAGTTAGCATGATTTTTAAACATAAAACAGTTATAAAGAGCTGCACAGGACAAGTCCCAAATCTTGATTTCTGTTTGTTTTTCAGTACAAAGACTGCGAGCAGGTGATTATTGAGGACAGAATGGAGAAGGAGAAGCTGCGCAAACAGCTGGAGGAAGAACAGCTGCAGATAAAAGAAGCTATAAAGGTGAACTTAAGTGTGATATGTAGACACTTTAAAACCATGGATCAGTTTTATATCAGAGCTCAGGAATTAGGTGAAGGAGTGCGCACTACACTCCCAAAGTGCACACTTCCTATTCTCAGGTAGGTCATGTGACAAAGGTATTTGTCTGCGTTTCTGAAGAGAAAGGGATAAACGTTTAATGTATTATATCTTTGAAAATAAATCATTAGAAATGCTTTTATTTGGATTCAAGATAGAAGAATACTTATTGAAATAAATAGATATAAAACCAAAAACTAAACCACAAAGCTTATGCAGCTAGCTAATAAAAAGGTTAAATTTACTACTTGAAATTGATCTGGTTAGAGATCTAGTTTGTCTGGTTGTGTCACTTGGAGTCAACTTGAATAAATTCAAAATGTTTCAAGAAATGTTGCAGATTCTGATATAGGACTAAAGTCTTGAAATTTAGAGAATGATTTGAGAATTGTGTCTGAATAAATACAATGTACAACAGCATTTCTGTATTTTAGTATATCAACTACATTTTTTTCCTTGAAATAGTTTAAAATATTTATTGTTGTCATAGAATGTACAACTTCTAAAAAAAAACCCTTAATAATTAATTATAATGACAACTTTGACTCTGATGCATTACTTTTTTTGGTGATGTAATCCACAACTGCTTTGAATTTAACATCTACTAATATTTTCCTGCAGATTCAATCATGGTGGAGAGGCACAATGGTCAGAAAAAGTCTCGGTCCCTACAAAAAGGCCAAGAAACAGAAGCCGAAAAAGAAAGGGAAGTGATGGGAGGGGAAAAAGGACAAAAAAAGAGGACATGGGGGAGAGAGAGAGAGAGAGAGAGAGAGAGAGACCTTTAGTGGCTTAGTCAAGTACACTGCACTGTCAAAAAAAAGTTTCACAACATTTCGTTAGTCCAGCTTTTGTTTTTATTACGGCTGTAGCATTGTTTCAACAAGCTTATGCAATGTCACAGCATTTATTTCCATCCAGATTTACATTAATCTCTCTCCAAGACCTGTTATTGATGATTGACAGCACATCCCAAAGATTCTAAATCGGGTTGAGGTTTGGTCTCTGTGGTGGCCAATCCATATATGAAAATGATGTCTCGTGCTCCCTTTTACAATTTGATTTCACTAAGCGTTTAAGTGATCTCCCATCAGTCTCATTTTGGATAATTTTCTGACCATGTTTCTTCCTCGAAGATGATGGGTTACTACTGTCCTTCCAGATTTTAGTTAGGTATTTTACAGTTCTTAACCCCATCTTAGTAGATTCAGCAATCTCCTTAGTTGTTTTCTTTGCTTGATGCAGGACAATAATTGAACCCATCCGAAACAGAGTAACCTCTTTGCCACAACCACAGGATGTTCTGTTATGGTTGTTTAAGAAATGAAAAACTACTTATTGCATCAGTTAGGCTTAAATAACTTTTTGCAGCTGAAACACATTAATCACAGCAGTAATGACACAGTGGAAGCCTTTTAACTATATGCTTAGTTAAAATCAGGTGGCAACTTTTTTTTTTTGTCTGGGCAGTGTATAAACATCATAGAAATTAACTCTTGAAAAAGGAAAATAGATCTAATAATAAAAATAAAAGATTATTAAGAAAATTAAGAAAAGTCTGTTCTTTCTTGTTTTCCATATTGCCAATTTCTCTGTACCAGACAGAATGTGCAGCAGAAATAGCGTGTGTTTCTGTCTTATTTGTGTTTATTTGGCCCAAAAAGAAAACACTTGAATGAAAAAGTGCTACCTGGAACCAAAAAAAAACAAGTTTTCTAGCAATAAGAAGAATTTATTTTGCCACTTGCATCCTACAAAAAGATGAAAGAGAAGCTCGGCTCCGAACAGAAAGGACAGCCCTCCCTCCCACATCAGGATTGAGGTGCACCTGACGTCTGTTTGTGGCTATGACCCAGAGTACTATCTAACACTGCAGTTTGCCCTGTTTTTTAATCGAATAATTGTGGGACTGCAGGCAGCATTTAGTGGAAGAGTCACTACCAAAAAAATTCAGTCCACCTGCTTGCTGGAACCCCCACCAAGGACATTGCACATGCAGGACCTTCATACAGAGCAGTTAGACCTGTGCGTCTTCTGCTAGGGAGAGATCGGCCATCATTTCCAGAGCCGCCACAAGCACAAAGAAATTGAGAAGCCGACCCAGACCCAGCTGAGACCTAGAGCACACTGACAGTATTGGGTTCTCCTTTTTGGCCATTACATCAGCAATGTTCCAGCAGCTGTGGTCTCCCGCCACCTCACCTCTGCAAATCTAAACAATGTCATTATCAACTCTGAAACTTGAAACAAACATCTATACCAGCTGAGGAAGGTCCTCTCCCTCTAGGAAATTTAGTTTTAGGTCCAACAGCAAGCCAGATCAGAACACAGGAGTGCCAATGTGTCTCGAAGAATCCCACTGGAGGGGCAGTCAGATTCTCTCTCATGCTGCTGAAAGGACAGTGCCTCTTCAACTTTCTCACTGTTGTGGTCGTACTAAGAATGCATGGCTGCTGCACAGCCGCAGCTCCTAGTGACCTACTTATCACAATCTGGCCCTTGTCAAGTATCTCACTAAGCTCCCTTCTAGTCATTTAAAGTGTAGTTTATCCATAGAGATGCTGTAAGACTCCAATTTGACCTTATATGTCCTCTGCGTGTTGTTATCCGCCTTAGGAAGAAAGCAAACAATTAGAGCTTAAAGATCTTCGAGGGGTTTTTAATTATTAACTAGAATTGACACAATCGCATCAACAGGTAACTTCCTTTCCTGTTTGTCTCATGTGGAGGTGTTTTAACTAGCTTTTTTTTTTTTTATACCCATAACCCTGTTATTTTTAAGGTGTCAGTAAATTCACCATGTTCTATCAGGAAAGGCTATTCGATGGAAATTAAATGAAGACTTTCAGAATTAAAGATACCAAACACTACTCTTCCTTGTTGATGGGGTGCTACCTTTAAGTGTACATGTGGTGCACATGTAAGGTTCATAAGTAGTAATAAGTAGACGACAAGTAGATTTAAATTTTGTTTTAAATCTATATTTATATTTTCAGGTAAAAGACAATAAAGATAATCAAGTTTGACTTTCCTTCATCAGAGAGCAGGTTTAGTAATCAGCAGTACCTGGGGTTCATGAGTGATCTTGTTCCTGGCACTGGACTCTAATTTGGAGGCAGGAGTGAGGAATTACACTTTTCCTCATTCTTCTCCAGGGTGTCAGTAAGTGCAGTCAATTTACTGCCCAGAAGAAGGTTATTTACGCTGTTTTTCTGATGCACCTCCTGGATGGCCTTGTTAAAGGTCTCCTGCAGGTCATCATGCTCCTGCTGCACCTGATGACCAAGAAATGAGAGAGAGAAGGTTCTGTTCTGAGCAAAATGATTTTGTGCAATATCACGGCTTAAATAATTTACTACAGGTAGTCCCTGGCTTTCGAGCATTCGAGTTACAAATTTCCACAGATAGAAACGGATCGCCTACAAATCGCAGAAGTATCTCACGTGTATTGTACAAAAAATAGACACTGCAGTGCACCAGATACCAATATCTACAATTATATACAGTATTTTCAGTGTGTAAGAGAATGTATAAAATGTAAGTATATATATAATGTCCGGTATATTGTATGTGTTGCGTGTGGGGGTGCGGGAGAAATGAGTCGGCCTCACCAGTTTCAATGAATTTCACTGTGACATTTATTTCCTTAGGCATTGTTACCATTTTTGGCCACATGATGGCAGTGTTGGTAAAGGGGACAGATTTAAATTGGTATGTTTTATATTGTATATTCGTGTCAAAGGTGTGTAAGACTCACTTTGTCGGAACACGCTCCCAAGAACACATTTGCCTTATGAACATGCTCCTAGAACGGAACTTGTTTGTAAGTAGGGGACAACTTGTATTCTCTCTCTCTCTCTCTCTCACCTTACTGAAACTCTCTTCCAGCACTCCGTTCTCCAGTATCTTTTGCTCCAGCTCTTCCTCTCTCACTTTGAGATATGCGTTTGTTCTCTGACAGAAGAATGAAATGGGCAACATTGACAGAATTAGTTTAGTTCTTAATTCTGATTGGTCAGAAGGTGTTGATTAGTTTTCTAAAACCGCAGCTCTGACAGTAGTGCCGCTGCAAATAACGGGTTTATACTGATGCGCTTGGTTTAACTTGTTTTACTGATGTTCCACATGTACTTATTAACAAGAGTTAATAGAGTATAGTGTCTTTAATGAATAGAAATAAAGAATTCTAAGTTTTTGTTTCCTAAGAGGAATTTGGGAAACAATCACTTCATGATGGCCACAGTAACAGCACATCAACACCAGGTCATTCATTATTCTCCTATAACAGCACATCGTCAATAGTGTTATTCCTCACATTTCTCACAAACTCCACTTATCACTAATCACAAACCCACTAAGCAATAATGGAACAATAACTTTCAGATTAAAAGAGATGCATACCACCAGCGAGGCTTTAATCTTATTATAGTTGGTGAGCTGTTTCTGCAACTCTGACAAATCTTGCATGGGTTTCTGCAGCGACTCCATCAAATGCTTGTTCTGCTGTAGGACCGTGGCCGTCTCCTTCTCCAGCCTCTCAGTGTTCTCCTTCATTTCAGCCATTTGCTCCTGCATATAGACAGCCAGAGGGAAAACACAGAGTTATAATCGGAATACACCTGAGCTCATACAGAGATCCAAACAGGTGAGGAGTTACAACTGATGAAAGCTGAATGACTTTGAAGAAACTTGCTATTTAAAGTCATAAAACAAAAAGTTCAAGTTCTAAGTGTGTGTTTAACAATGCTGGCGAAGCAAAAGAAACAGACATACAGGCAGAGAGACAGACACAGTCACCCTCGTATTATTTATTTACAAACCGATAGCTTAAGTAATTCTCGATAGATTCTAAGAATAAATCTGGTGTAAAGCTAGCCAGCAGGAGATCACAAGTCTTCTCAACATACCTTCAGGAAGTCGATTTCTTTGTGGTTCGTGCGAGCGATATCGGTGTTGTAGTTCTTAAAATCGTTGAACGCCTTCTCATGATTCCTCATCAACGTGTCAATATGGAGGTTTTTCCTTTGCTTGATCTCATGGATTTCAGTCTCGCGCCTGAGGTCTTCTGTCTTTTGCTGTTCCTGCAACTTTTTTTCATAAGTAGCCTCGAGTTCTGTAGATAAACACCAGCAGGTTGAGGTACTGTACGGTGCTACAGTAGTCCATGTTCACTTACACTTGTGGAGAGTCAAAAACTGATGCTCTTAATACAGTACCTCGAACTTTGGCCTCTAATTTATTTCTCAGCTTGGTGATCTCCTTGTCTTGGCTCTGTGGAAATAAACGTTTATCTATTAACAAGACAGTGATGATGAATAATGTGACAGTACAGTAGAGACATCTGGATCTTATTTACTAACTAATGGAAAGAAAGCGCATAAAAAAGTTCCATGCTTCTCTGGTGCATCAGCTGATCCAACAGTTTATCTATAATTTCATTTTGTACTTTTATAGTGAATTATTATTATTATTTAGTTACTAGAGAAAGTATATGTTTAACACATTAAGAAATGTTTGTGCCTAAATCTTATGACATTATATTCATGCCACAATCCTGAGCGCACAGTTTTGACATTTTGAGAGCAGACAAAGCACTCTATGCGTGTGCTGTATCGCCAGTTTCTCTCCTGCGCATTCAACGTGTTTTCCGCGTGTGCGGAACATCCTTTTTCCAACATCGTTTTTCTGTGCGCGATCGACTCTGCCTGTACGCTCGCTCAACTTTGTCCAGTGTTACAAAACTAACACAAAACTAGCTTACACAGACTTATACACACTACTTCTCATTGGCTGTTGTAAATAAAGGTCTATTAGTAAAACGACCGAGTTGTCCGATTTGAATTTTAGTCATATGGTAATACTCAATTCAATAAAAAATGTAATACTAGAATATTTGTTTATAATATTATAAATAAATAGAAATTTATTTACAATGCTTCCCTTTTCATTCCCTTTTAATTTCCATTAATTTATATATAATTATATATAATAATATATTTTAAATTTCTTATAATTTTCTTTTGATTCTGTAAAGCTACTTTGAGGCAATGACCATTTTTAAAAGCACTATACAAATAAAATTTTATTTAATTTAATTCCGTTATGCAACCTGATTAGAGAAGAAACAACAAATCGGAAGTAGTCTGTGATTGGCACGCATGGAACCCAGGTTGAGCTATGATGATAAAGTGGTTAGCTGTGATATTTTCGGCGAAGTTCATTAAGGAAACATTATGAAATAAAATAATAACTTATACGCGCATCCTGTTCTTGGTTTGAGAAGGTAAAACTTCATTTCTGTTGTGATTGCGAAAAAGGTGTGTAAAGCTGAGCAACTCAAGTGCTGTGCTCCTGGAGGGCTGAGATTGGTTGAATGGTGAGGTCGCATCTGATTGGCTAAAGGGTACAAGTGACCCGTTTAGCTGCCAGCAAAGTCTCAAAAATACACACACAAATCCAGGGCGATTCACACAGAATGTATCACATTCACAGTCCATGATACACTCGTGAATTTTAAACATTCAAAAATTTTGAATATTATGAATATACATATATTTATTATGTGAGTTGGGTTTCACACATGTGCATTGGGATACGCACATGTGCATCGTGTCTTTTGTGTAAATTATTAATGACACTGATTTGCTTCCATATTGAGCGTGCAGGAGACGCAGGAGACGCCGCACACACAGAACTGAGCTGCTGAATGCGCAGGGAAGACGACACTGCACTCGCATAGAGTGCTTTGTCTGCTCTCAAAATTTCAAAACTGTACGCTCCAGATTGTGGCATGAATATAACGCCATACAATTTTGAAATGCCAATGTAATCAGATAACTTCAGGCAGGTTAGGATTTTATGGTCCAATGACACTGCTCCACTCTAATCATTAACTTTACATAATGTAACTACCTTACTACACTGTAAGTCTCAGTGCAATGCTTTTAAAAAAAAAAAAATAATAATAATAATAATAATAATAATAATAATAAAGTCTTAGGTGGTGTGGCAATGCTTTGTGTAAGGTACAGTTTGTGCAGTTTTATAATGAAATTAGTTTTACTGAGCATCCTGCAGAACCGCCCACAAAAGTTCTCGCTTATACAATATATTGTGATGCTTTTATTTCTGGCATACAAATACTTTACTGTAACGTTTAATTTTGTGGTAGATATTATATTTTGTGGTGGATATCACAGTATTCTAGCTTTCACTCACCAGTCTCAGGTCCTTGATTAACTTCTCGTAGGAGAGCTCCTGTTCTTTCAGATCAGCTTTTAGGGTGAGCTTGTCATTCTCAAGTGTTTTCTCTACCTCTGCATACTCCTCCTCCAGGAGCTTGGTGGCCTCCATTCCCTCTGTCTTGATCTCGGTAATCATAATTTGCTGTTCATACAGCAGGTTTTTCACCTTCTGATCATACATCTAAAAACAACACAAAAAAATACAGTACCAGAATATACTCTGGTATCAGGGGACATTTCCTTTTACGAATGGTCTGATTTGGAGATTTCGTCACATGGATGCCCCGTGTGTCTCTTTGGGATGCGTCTGGTGTCTGGGGATGATTCTCTCTACCT
>JAQQZS010000037.1:31120823-31135679 GCA_030068045.1 Platyallabes tihoni
AACCCACATTCACAACCAGTCACAGAAGCACTTTCAGTAAGAACACACATCTGATAACATTATGTCGTCTTAAACAAACACGTTGTAGTCACTTCTAACTCGATTCGAAACACATTTGTACCATCAGTGTTCTTTTATTTAAAGCTACAAAGATAACTAGCTTCTAAAACAAGGCTGAATCCCAAATCCCTCTCTAACCCCTGATCAAGTTCACTACTTGGTGTGCGGGACGATGGATTTTACACCCTACACAGCACACTCGCTTTCCATTTAGTGCTATTTGAGATTCGACCTTAGAATCCGGAAGTTAATTGACCTAATATTTCTCAGAACTGTCTGCCATGGTTTGGCTCCGTTATTTGCGGATAGTTAGTTCTGCCAGGTGCAGAAGGATAAGTGTGGATGAAGCAAAACAACTGGTTAAATAGTGTTTGTGGAACTGTTGTGTAAAAGCAATATCGGACTTCACACCTACTACCTCATCACAGCCGTGCTGATATTTCCCCTGGGGAAATGGACTTCCATTAAAAAAACAAAAAAAAAACAAAACACAAACGTACAGCTTCTGATCACAGAATCACAGATAAGCAAGCCATGCAAGTGGTGACTACAGCCGTAGCATCTAGCACCATGTGTGCGTCTCTATTCTAGCCCCATCCCCTTTTAAACTTCCCCTTTCCCCTCAGTATTTAGTAACTCGTTCATGCATGATGTGTTACACGAAAGAGAGCATTAAAGTAACACTCGCACCTTCTGCAAACCCTTTCACTCACGTTTCACATTTTAATGCATCCACATCATATGGAAGGGGGAAAAAACAGGCAACTGACAAAGATTTATGACCAAACTCTAAATTGACATTTTAGTTTATATATATAAAAATCAGTTTGGTAAAGAATTAAAGCTAGCTAATATTATATTAAAATTACATCTGGAATAGCAACGTTCCCCCCCCTCCCCAAGATGTGCATGCTGTATTTAAAACTGATCTAGAAACAAGGCTGTACATCTGAAGAAAATGTGTTTTGATATTTAACAGTGTTATTTTTCTTCTATTTTGATTTATTTGTTTTTAAGTCTAATCCCCTAAATGTTCAGGTCATAAATATTGCCTTGCTTTATTTCAATAAACTATGAATTATTTATAAACTATGATGAAGTTATTTCTATATTTAGCACAGCCGTTGTTCATAGTCTTTGGGAAACAGCGTCACCCTGTGGCTATGTACAAACATTTCGGTTTAATCCTTGTGCAACGTGCACGGTCTCTAAACCAAGAGGTCGGGCTTTTATAGCTTCGCTCAACAAGTGAGTTAGTGTGATTCACTTAAACCGTCTTCTGATCCAACATGTGAAACTTGGACAGCCATTATGATTATTCAGATCTGACTCCCCAGAGTCAGCCGTGATGTAGTAGTAATAATAATAATAATGATAAAAATAGGTGCAAAAATGATGTGACAGAAAAATCAGCATCTTCTCTCCTCTTTTCCACACTGCAATCGCTCTTCTTCTCTGCATCTCTACACATTACAGAGGATGGACAGTTTTCAGTTCAAAGCCGTGTGCAGTCTCAGTCTCTTGCTTTAGTCCATATATTAAGAACTGGAAAGGACAAATGTTTTACATTGGCCCCACCTATGCCCCGCCCACCAGAGACAGGCAACCCTACATGGAGAAGGCAGAGTTGATGGTTGGTGACGTAATGTTTTTCGGGGGCGCCAGTTCGAGCAGAGCACGCACCGTTCCCGCAACCTGCTCCAAACCTTTCTCCTCCAGGATGTGAAGCGGGAGACAGAGCTGACTCTGGGGTTCAGCATGAATGGAGAGAGAGAGGGGAGGGGGAGGGAGGGGATTGGGGGTTTGGAAACAAAATAAAAGGGGAAAAAGGGGTTTTGTCAATGGATAACGAAATAATGAAAAATTTAATGATAAACAATGGTATAAAAAATGAATAATGTCTAACATAAGAATAAAACTGAAAAAATGAACAAAGTTAAGTCTGGAGTGAGAGATAAATGAGGGAGAAAACAGAGCCATGAATGTGAGGAAAAAACAGATGAGGAAAAGCAGACTAGAAGAGCGGAAGAAGAGAGAACACTCAGTGTTTTTAACCTAAACTCTCGCCACTGGATCAACAGTGTGTGTGTTTGTTTCACATCACAAATAAAAATTTCCACGTTTACTCGTTCACTCTGAACACTACAGCTAGATCGGAAGTCTTAGCGTGGATGTTAAACTCCAACAATAAATTTAGGCAGAAACAATGTTTTTGGGAGAATCGAGATTAATTGACACTGAAACATGGTGGAAGGGGCGGAGCTTTGAGGGTGGCACTTACTATCAAAGAGTACAAACTTTTGAATTATTCTAGATGCATGTGTTGATTATTTCATCTGAGGTTTTATTTAGTGCTTTTGGCCTACTCGAGTTGTTGTTAGTCTTTCGGCTGCTCCCGGTAAGGGGTCGCCACAGCAGACCATCCGGTCCGCACATACAAGCTTGCCATGGGTTTTACACAGGATGCCCTTCCTGACGCAACCCTACCATTTTATCTGGGCTTGGAACCGGCACTGCATCCAGTGGCTGGCGTACCTGAGTAGCGTACTCTAATACTAAAATACAGAGCTCCTAAACAAATTGTTAATTATGAAGGTTGTATTAATAGCAGCGTCAGATAGGCAAGCTTAACACCTGAACGTTTAGAATTCCTTACACTTCCCCAAATACTCCTAAACTCTACAGGAGAATGCAAAGGTTTTTAGATATACTTAGACTTTCTATCGCGTTTAATTCTCCTTCTGTTCCACTCAAGCTAACTGCTGCAAGTTTGAATTTGTGCTTGTAAATGTAGGCATTTTAAATGTTGATGAACATTTATGCTTGATGAAGTTTAAGAGTGACCAGGTTGGAGTGACAGAAGTGGACGGAGATTAGGATGAATAACACTGGAGTAACAAAGCAGCAAAGGAGCCAGAAGCCTTGAAGGACGAGGATTTAATTTTATTGTAAAAAATTTGGAAGAGCCATAAAATTAAATGATTTTCAGTACATCAGGCAACAGTGTGTAGAACCACACACACACACACACACACACACACACACACAAATAAAAAAACGTTGTTTAAACCAGTGGTTCCCAAACATAGCTCCCTTTAAGTGATCTTTTAAGTCAAATGTCCTTTTACTGCGTTAAAATACATCCAGTGGGTCCTGGGTCTGCGCGAGTCTCAGCCTTCTGGAACATGCAAACAAAGTAAAGACTTCTAAAGATCCCTGACTACCTAAAGGAACAGCAGAAACAAGATGTTCCCAGATTGTCGAACGTCTCCAAATATCAGAGAGTAAGCCCTGCATCTCTGCACAGGAACCTCATTTGCACAGCCTGTACTCAAGACCCTATAGCCATGTAGCCTGACTGAGCAACAGACCATTACTGGAATTTTCTTTATGATCAATAAAGTGATCGTTAACACCTCAGACCAGTTTAGCAACTTTAATCCTATAGTAGGTGTACACAAGTCAGTGCCTTGTGACTGGGCGTTCAAGTGCAGCCTGTAATGGCAAAGGGGAAAACACTGGTTTAAACTATAGTACCCAATCATCATATGATCTCACATCACCTCCCATACAAAAACACTAATATTTATTTCGGGAAGCTATGTTCTAGCTATCTAATTAACTTACAAAGTTACAGATTATCTATTTCAAGAGTCCTTTTTTTTATTAACAAAAGGCCTCATTTTCTCAACCCTGAAACGCAGTATACATTATTGCAGATTAAAACAATCACTACTGTATACTGGCAAATGTGCACCACTAAAAGCAGCCAATAAGAAGCTCAGAAATAACAGCAGCATTTCTCAGTAAAGATTTCAACAAATCCACTCTTTGGAAGGAGATTGTAAAAACGTTTAGATGTGAACAGGGGCACTTAGTTTTAAAAATACATGGCTACTTCCTTTAGGTACTGAGAGGTTTACAAATGTCTGAGTCTACAAAACAAGAGCCGTTTTCCCCGCCCACACCATCAACCATTAGAAACTACCACAACCAATTTTTTAAAGATGATTACATTAATAAATTGAACATAAATTTAAACTCGTATTCTAGTTTCACAATAGAAAGTTATAAGTTGCTTGTAATTTGTTCTTTGTGGGCGTAGCCTGCACAGCCTTTTCTGAATTTCTTCTGACAAATACTAGAAGCTATGTAAAGCTTCTAAAGCTAACTAGGGGGGAAAAAACTAATTTGATTAATCAGTGTTAAAATTGGTTGGCTTATATCCATGGATTGGTTCTCAGATTAATTTTCCAAAGTGTGCTATCTGTATGAGCTACGCAAGACTTGAAGGCCAAACTCTCTCTGCTATACACACACCGAGACCAAATAAGAACTAAATGCACGCAAGTAACATTCCCAGTGGGCGATGTTGCTACCAAACTGGACAAATACCTGATTTGTCTTTCAGTCTCAATGTAAGTTATTAGTAAAGAAAAAAACTTGAATCTTGTTTAAATTCATGAATTAACTAATGTTAAAAAATATTCTTGGTTGAGAACTCAGACAAAAATGTAACCATTAGGTTGTGCTGTCTATCATTCTAGTCAGTTATCTACTAAACTGTTGAGCTATCAAAATGATCATTAGATAATTACATCATACCCTGAACTTAAAGGTAGGGACTTTATGGTCTTTGCAGGAACATGCTGATGATTGTCTTGTTTATTAGTGCTGATACTGAACATTTTGTTTCAGTGCAGAAGACGCATACTGTACGTGTATGAGCGCTGATTAGAAACATGGCACCAGGTGGCAGTAGAGAGCACACAATATAGACATGAAGGACAGGTAGAAGAGGGCAAAGCCAGCCAGATGTGCTGGAGGAGATGGACGCATAGGGGGCGCTAGTGAGAGCAAAGCTTCAATCAGCCTGTATAAACCGAGAGCTTTGCCATCCAACACCTCGCCAACTGAACACAGGCTTCCCTTCAGTGGAGTTATGTGTAGAGGGTGGAGTTATGGAAACATGCAGGGGGCGTAGTTACGAAAAAAAATAAATAAAGCATGATAAAATGAAGCATTAAAAATGGAAAAAAGGTAAAAAAAAATAAAATAAAATAAATGTTTTAGGAGATGAAAAGGGGGAGAAAGAGATAGCGTTAATATTTTATCTACATTAGTGCTGGAGCATTAAAGCATGATAAGATTAACAAGATTTATTAGAAGAGCAATTACAAAAAAGAAAGAACAAGATTTTATAAGCTTGAGAAGAAGAAATAATTAAGCTTCTAAGAAAGTAGATCTAAATACTACCCAATTGTTTTAAAAAACAGCTAAACTTTGGTTCCGGAAGTACATTTCTCATTTATTATCTATATTATCCACATATAATATGAGATGTTGAATAGAAAGAAATCAAATAAATTAAGATGAATAAAAATACTGAGCACAATATAAAAAGCTACGAGGTAAATCCTTTAGCAAAATAAAAATAAATTCTTAAAGGGTAACCAGCTACAAAGATGATAAAATCATGACTTTTAGTCCATGAAGTGAAATAGAACCAGCTAATTCTAGGTTAATTAATGAATCTGTATAAAATTCTTAAAAGTCATAAACTTCAGCAAACTTTACCACTTAAATTTCTGAAAGATCAATGAGATACAAATTGAATTGTGACCTTCTTCAAATAAATAAATAAATGAGAAGACGGCTAAATAGCTAGCTTTGTTACCTTGACTAACAGCTTTGTAAGCCACACAGGTTCAGGATCGATAATCAGTCCCTCAAATACACTGCTCAGTTTCTTTTCTGTTCTGATGTTGTTTACAGAACCATTATTTTATTATTATATATATATTTTTTAAACTTACCTGAGGAACTCCGATTTTACGACATGCCTCCAAGAAATTCTCAACGTTCCGTCGACATTTAGCCATAGTCAGTTTGGGCTGAGAAGAAAAATCAAACATTGCTGTGAAACATCCACAGAAAAAATGGAGGAAAAGAAAAAAAAAAAAAAATAAAAATATACAGCATTACTAACCACTGCAGGTGACGGCACGTGGATGCTGGATACTGAGCGAGGCCGCACATGATTGGCCAGATGGCACAGCACCACCCCATCTGTTAGCGCCGCCCCCAGGTCATTAGGCAACGTAACTTTTAGCCGAGACTCAATGTTCTGTGGTCGGGGGGAAATCACAAATTAAGCTTTTAAGCAAACTGCTCTAGCGTAAATATTTTTCTCTTATTTATTAATTAGAAATATAGATGGGAAAACCCTGAGAAGGTTCTGAGCATGGGTGTTTCCTGTCTCTTTGTTCGGATTGATTAGGAAAATGCATTTCCTCAAAGGGGCTTTCAAGGGCGGTTCATTTAAAGCTACAGACACTGAAACAGTGTGTTTGGAAAAGAAGCGGAACAAAATCAAACAGCCAGAACACAGGGTCTGACGTGTGTTTCAGCAGGAACATTAACACACAAACATTTAACCTGTTTAACATTTAAACATTTAACCTCCTAAAGGAGTATATGTGACCTTTAAAACTTCAAGCGACGCGAGTAGCCAAGCTAACTTGACAGCATCAGCAGTAAACACAGCAGCACGTCAACTTTAGATCAACACATGCACATGTTCACTTGATAAACCTATCGAGTTATGGCTACGGCTAATTCACCAGCTCTAAACAGGGAAATGTAAATCTCTCGTTAAAGTCTGTTTACCAGCTTGTGACTAACAACAGACATGGAGGCACCTCTGCAAATAGAACGCACAGATATAACGGTGTACTCCAGCACTGTTTTCCTATCAGGTTAGCTATAGTTCGCTATTGCTACAAAGCTTAAAACTAAAATGTACAAAAGTGTAAATAAATACAGCTGGTTAAAAAAAAACATGTTTTATGTACTGGTCATTCTATGCAACTGGTAACTGAATGATGGCCTTAATGACCAGCAGGTCCACAACACGAGAGGAAGTGATTGTTTAACTGTGTGTGCAAGTGCTACTGTTTGTGAACAAAAGAGCAGCTATAAAGAGAAGATGAATAAAGTACAAATGTTAAAAAAGAAGAAGCAGGAAGTCTGAGTGTGTATGGTGTGTGTGAAGATGATAAAGGTTGTGCTCTGAATTGACAAATGCTTTTCTGGTTAGAAGCTGATGGAGAACCTTTCTGAGCTGCTCCACCAGTTCAGCTTCTTCTCCTGTGAGTGCTGGAGCTGGTGATGGTGTAGGAGTCACGTCATCCTGCTCCGACCGCCCAGCTCTCGACTCTCCTACACACACACACACACACACACACACACACACACACACACACACACACACAGTAACCAGTCACCTTAACATATAATTTATTTGTCCTATAAAAAAGGAATCACATTTAATCTAAAATATACTTTCAGTTTCTTATAGACTCTCGAAAATGTCCTATATCCAAAAAAAAAAAAAAAAGTTAACAAAATGGGCCAATAAAATATATATTTTTAATAAATCAAGAAATCATTTTAATTCAAAAGAGTTATTCTTAAGTAGATGTAATATTTAAATGTTATGTTTGTACGTAATCATCAATATCCTTTTTTGCAGATGTTTATTTTTTAAATACACATTTTATTTCTAAAAATGTATTCATTTATTTATATTTTTGAAATATATATATTTTAAAATACATCTTACTTAATGAAATCATTCCTGAACTTATTTCTTTATTCTTTCTTGCATACTTTTAAATCCTTTTATTTATTTACAAATATACTTCTTAACAAATGGAGGGGAAAAGGCTAAAGATAAAAAATAATAGTAAATAAACAACGTTTTAGTGATTGAAAAAAAGGGGAAAAGGAGAATAATTTTAGAAATTAAGATAATAATTAAGAAAAATTAATTGTTTCAATTTTTACAAATGGCCACACAGATTGTTTAAATACTTTAGTGTCATTCCTTTTATTCTTATAAATATTTATATTTTTATTTTTAACATTGTATGTACTGAAAGCAACTGTAAAGCCTAAATTCGGTATGTTTTTACTCGTAGTTATATAAGTGCTATAAAAAAAATAATAAAAACAAAACAAAAAAATAGTAGACTGTGATATCGCTAGTAGATAATAAGGCACAAACAAAAAAACAATATAAATATTTTATAAAACAGATGGATATCTTCCTGTATCCTCCCACTACAGGACTGCAGAAGCATCAGTGAGCAGGTGCTGGCTTTACCTCGTTTCTTCTCCTCCCTCTGACTGAGGCGGTACAGGAAACTCTCTGGACGCGACGCGGCTCCGCGGCAGGAGGTCGGGACAGCAAGAGCTGTTTGAGACACGGAGTGAGCAGTCAGAGAGATGTATTGATCGGGGATAGACAAAAAGATACCAAAAAAAAAAAAAAACTGAGAATGTTTTAAAACTCTTACCGTTCGAGGACAGCGAGGCGTGATCTTCGCCCTGCTGTGATATTTATTTATTAATTTTTATGGGCGAGAAAAAAAGAAGATCAATTTGAATTTCACACTAAATGATCGATTACACATTATATTTCACTTTTAATCCCATTTCACTGTTGCAAACAGATATTTAGGAACAGCCTGGACCGACATCCAGGCAAGAAAGCTACAGAGGAAATAAAAGGGGAGAGAAAAAAAAAAAGTGTTTATATGCGTGCGCACATGTGTGTACAGGTGAAGGAATCAGATTTTTTCACTTGCATCTGAGGACTTGGCCTCTTCTTTATAGTGTTGGTGTTTGTGTCTATTTCAAACGCCATTACGGGCTCAGATTCACTCTGACACAAACATGAGTATAGACAGAGAGAGAGAGAGAGGAACAGCACAGCAGGAAGGAAATCTTTAATGCAGGAAGCAGGGGAAGACAAAATGAACAGGAGTAGGTAAGCATGTTAGCATGCAGGGGGGTGAATGGGGGAATATGATCTGAATGATGCACAAAGAAGACGGGGAGTAAATAAAAGGAAGTTTATTTAATTTTTTATTTTGATTTTAAAACTTAATGTTAAACTGGAATATAAACCTACATTATAAATGTGAATTGTAAAAATAAATTGCTTGAAAAACTTTGTGACTTTTTTTTTAGGCAAAGTCTATTATTATATTTCTTCATACTAGCAATATTAATAATATAATTAATAACCTAAGGATGTGTTTATTTAACTATGTTCATGCTTCTCTGGGTTAAAACATACAGAAGTGTAATCCGACTCATTCTTTAAAAAATTATTGCTGTTGACTTTGATTAAAATGAAGTCACTATTAGCTAGATACCCGAGTATGCCTGGAGAAAGCGAGCTTTCTGTAAAAAGATTGTGTAAAAAAAACTTTGAAAAAAGCTTATATGGAAGCGCTGCCGAACAGGGAGGCTTCAGACTTCAAACTGTGTATTTGGGTTTTCGGATACGTCAGGTAGAACAAAAAAGTTACCATTGCTTTTATAAAGGGTACATTTTGCAGCTACCGGAATATGAGAATGGAAAAAACAGCTCGTTATTAAATTGACAGTAGCGGAAGACCTATTAGTTTTACCCAGCATGCATTCACCGCTAGTGAGGAATGTATCTTTTTTATTTATGCTCTAGTTCCTCTTCTTTCACAGTTTCCTTTGATATTTGCTTTGATATTTGTTTCATGTAGTAACAAATTACGCGAAATATACCTCATATAGAATCAACTGACAGAGGATCGGTTTCATAAGTAAACAGTTAAAATTAAAATATATATATATATTTCAAAACAATCTAACAAGTGCTTTTATGAAAATGAAATCATCCTAAGTTTTATTTTATTCTAATGAGGTATGAGACGGAAATGTACACTGGATCAAGTTATGCGCCAAAATAATAAACTGTATAAACATGAAGTGTGTGTTAATTATGGCACTAGAAACACGTGCATTTTCAGTGGACGTACTCCCTGCCACAATATCCATCCCTAGTTAGAGTTCAGAAAATCAATGCAACGGGAATAAGGAAGTAAATTCTGATCTGCTCTTACCACCAAGAGGGCGGAGTCATCTGTATGTGTGGAACGTCTGGAAGGGTACAGGCTCTGTAAGTCGAGAGGGTGGGGAAATGTGCATTATTTAGGGGAAAAAGTTTAAAAAGTGGGCAAAAATGTGGAGGTAAACACAAAGCCACCTCACCTCACTGTCTGTAGGACTGACCTTAGGCGGACTCTGAGCTGACTTCTGCTGGAAAAAGTAAAAAAAAAAAAAAAAAAAAAAAAAATCTTGTTAATCACGCTGGAGACGAACAAAGTCTTAAATCTTGAGTTTTCTGGAATTTCCAGATTCACTACTGTGAAATGTTACATAACCCTACAACAATTAGGTGGATATTTTATTAATTACAGCTCCATAGGTAATAAGCGCTCTGTTAAAGAAGGAAGTGTTCGTGTGCGCCATTTTCAGCTCTCTGTAGTTATGGAGTTTCGTAGGCATGGCTAAATGTAAATCAGTTGTGGAGTGACCTGAATGTGCTTACAACAGGATGGAGGTGATGACTGTGCGCATGCGAGTGTGTAATGAGTAAATACTGCATGCAAACTACAATATATATTATACAGCAGTTAGTTCTATAGCTTTATAGAGATTTAACTATATGTATGACTGGGCGTGTCCCAGGTGTTGTCCAGTGGTTAACTACACTAACTGTGTGTCTCAGCGTGGGTGAGAGTAGGTCTGCACGGTCCACAGTACTGAGGAGAGAGCAGCTGCCTGACAAAACCCACATTCACAACCAGTCACAGAAGCACTTTCAGTAAGAACACACATCTGATAATGTTAGGTCACCTTATACAACACACTATCTGCAGTAATCACTTCTGAATTGCCTCTGAACAATTATACACCCTACATAGTGCACTAGCTTTTCTTTTAATGCTATTTGGGGTTCGACCTGGGAACCAGGAAGTTAATGGAGGTGATAATCTAAAGCGGAATAAGTGGTAATATAAAGTTAATTGACTGTCCACCACTTCCACGGTTTATTCTCTTCACCTTTTGGTACAGGAAATAACTTAACGCTACTTTCACCCCTGTTAATTACACTAACTGGCAGAGCAAAATAACTGGTTAATTAATAATAAATGGTATTTATGGAACTGTTGTATAACAGTGATGTCATCAGTGCTTGGGTTGTGCCCTAATGTCAATGTCCTCATCATAGATGTGATATATCCAGTAGTACAGCACTCCATCTCATGTGATGTTGCTTAAATATATAGTATATACTCTACATGTGGAACATAGGAATAATACTTCTGAACACTCGTTCTTGGATTCTTATGATAATTAAGATGATATTTATATTTAACTCAAATTCTTAAGACTATATTATATATTATACAACACTTATTGAGGGCGGAGCAAGACTCAAGAACCTACACAGCTCTCATCCAGTCCTATATGCAAGTGTTATTGAATGAAATCAACACAGTACCCATCAAACCTGGGTATCGTTAGTTATGAACACGGTGACATACAAACACGAATATTGTTGCCATGGTAACTAAAATAGCTCTAGGTTTGGCTGCAGTGAGGAAAACTGAGATCAAGAGGTCAGCTTGTGACAACCGTGAGGTTATTTACAAGCAGTTAGCAAAGTATCTAGCAATGTTCGCTAATGATGATCATAATAATGTGGCATTAGAGAGAAGACTGTTTCTAATTTGCATATTAATTTGCATAGTTACAGATCTTGGCTTTGTTAATAAGTTGAAATCCGTGTAGAGATGTTCCTGGGCTTTTTTATATTACATACAAATTAAAGTTCATATTAAAGTTCTCATGTTTAGATTTGCATTACCTTGACGTAACTCCTCACAGGTTCTCTCTGTACGCCTCGCACCCTGTGCCTCTCTTCTTCGTACCTCTGAGCTGCGAGCTGAGCCTCCCGCCGCATGCGCTCCACACCGCCGCCGGAACTTGGCCGCTGACACACACACGATAACGGTATAAATAGGAGTTTTTTAAAATTTTTTATTCAATAGTAAAAGTTTATGAATTTACCTGACTGTGAGACGGAGATGACAACGTCCCGACTGTATCTGATACACTGCAAAAAAAAAAAAAAAAAAAAAAAGTTTGCAATTTAGTGATTTCTCTTAAACTTTGTCACAGTTACTATACTGTCTGTGTCTGTTATTGCAACAAGCAGAATGATAGGTTGTGAGAACACAATAAAAAAAAAAAAAAAAAAAGTATCATTTCAATGAAACATTAATATACGTGTGTGTGTACCGGTTGTGTAAAGAGCCTAGGCGTCTCGAATCATCATTTCTTGCATCCCTGGGGGAACCTGCTTTCACCGGCGAGCCCTGAAAACAAGATCATATTTTAACAAAAAAATGAATTAGGTAGTAATATAAAGAAAATTAAACACAGCTTTTATTTTGCTTATACATATATTTATTTACTTTTACAATCGATATGAAGTCTTATTGTTATAAATACTGTGTCCTGGGGCTCGCTAACTTTTGCAGCCACAAGTCCCACTCACACTTTTGCTCCTAATAAAACTACACACACACACACACACCTCTCGGATGATTCGTTTCTCCATGTAGGCCATAAACTGAGTGCTGAGGCTGACTGGCTCGCGTCCTCGACTCCGCCCATCCTCCTCCTCCTCCTCCCCTGTACAGCTGTCAATAAAGTCGATCTGGTCGAGCTCTGCCTCCACTGGAGGGAAATTTACATACAACTTAGCAATACGAAGCAGAAATAGCAAAGATTTTCATTATTAAAAGAAGTTTAAATAAAACATCTTACATATTCCGTTGGCTAAGAGCAACCCCGTCTTGTGCTCGTCCCGCTCTCGTTCTCGTCGCTGCCTTTGCTCTCGGGTCAACTCTGCTACTCTTAACGGCAGGTCCGACAGCTCGTCCGAGGGCTGAGAGAAGAGACAAGAAGGCAGAAAAACATTATTTTATATATATATATATATATATATAAAATAATGTTGTTGGTCTTTCGGCTGCTCGAATCAGGGGAATAAAAATAAAAAATACGAATAATATTGATGATAATAATAATAATAATGATAATGATAATTAATTAAAAAGTCATCTTTCACACAAGTCACTGTTTAATTGCTTATCTGAACAAATAGAATTAATTGATGAATTATTGACCGTTCATCATCCTTAAAAGTGCTTCTTAAAAGAGATTATCCCATCCATGATGGAGGGAGAAAGCCAACGGAAAAAAAACAGACCATAGTTTTTATGGTTAGTTTTTTCTTATTCCTATTGTTTAGAATTTAGATGAAAAAACATTTACTGCAAACTTTTCAGACACTACAGACATGAAAACTTCACTTTACTATAACTAACTAATCAAATAACTAAATAGAGAAATAAAAAGTACTGATCAAAAAACACTTTTTGTTGTACAACATTTTATCTGATAACATGCTGTACACTACACTGAAATTAATAAGCTCTGATTCCTTTTACAAAAAAAAAAAAAGTTTAGAATTTCAGCAAACTTTCAGTAGATTTTATTTCTTAGCTTTTTTCTGTGTAACAATAATAAAAATTAAATATAACCTACTCTACCTATGCAAAATATTTTAATAACTCGCTTTAAACAAAAATGTAATAAGTAAGGAGTGGTTGGGCTCCTTCACCAGATTGCTTATATTATTACATTTATATTTATTATCATCATCATTAGTACTACTATTGTTTAATTAAAATGATAAAGTGACTCACTTCATTGCCTGACCAGCGCTTGTCTCCACTGTCCACGCTGTTAAACCCCGAGTCCAGAGCTCCATACGGCCGGCCAGGATAAAGTTCATCCACACTAACAGACACACACACACCCACACGCACACATACATGTGTCAGATACACCTGGATGGCTCACTTAAGTCAAATTCTAGCCATAAGACAGATTTTATTACTGTGGTCCTGAAGATCATCATTAGAGCAAAGAACTTCGCTTCTCAGGTGTGGCGTGATATTTCTGTTTATTACGCGTTACCTCTTTTTTTATACAGCAGACGTCAGTAGCAGAGGTAGCAGCATACAGAGCATGGAGTTTGAGAGTTTTTTTTAAAAGCTACACTAATCAGAAAGAAGCATTACTTAAATTATAACTTGTGCTATTGATGGTTTAACTGTTATGTCTCGTACAAAGCGGTAATCTTTGTGTTCCTGCCAATCTTCTGCTCCATACTCCAGTCCAGCAGGAGGCAGTAATGTACCACGCACTAGCAAATTCAAAAGAACATGACGACGAGCTAATCTCGCAAAAGTAAAAGTATTTCCCAAGCAGAAGGAAACTGTTTGGATTTTCTGTGAAACCTGCATCAATAACTGACTTCGTTGAATTGAATCGACTGAAATTATCAATTCAATCACAAATTTGATTTAATCGCACAGCTCTAGCGATTACTTGACATGCGTTCTCGTTTCTAACTAACAATAATAAAAAAAGTGAAATATTAAAATAATGTTAGTTAATAAACACATGGGAAATTATACCTTATATTATAGACCTTATATTAACCCTTTAAATTGACTGATATTGCTGTGGTCTGATTTGCTGTTATTACAACCGTTCATGGATTAAACTGTCGTTTTGTTTAAGTCTACATCGTCCCGTGGAGGCTATATCATATCTCATTGTATCATCTCGCGTCTATCGGATTCCTCACTGCTCTGCGCCTTCACCGTGATGCTACATTTTTTCCCTCTTCACATCTCCTCCACCATCAGTGGCGGAATCTCGCACCTCTGCATGCCAGGACACAGTCTGTTCCATAACACTCAGCTAGCACTTCTAGCTTGATGGGGGGGGGGGGGGGGGGGGGGGGGGGGGGGGGGGGGGGGG
>JAQQZS010000037.1:31136462-31156473 GCA_030068045.1 Platyallabes tihoni
TTGATTGTGTAAAGCTGCTTTGAGGCAATGTCAATTGCTAAAAGCGCTATACAAATAAAATTGAATTGAATTGAATTATTGCCACATTCCTGTACAGTCCTGACCTCGCTCCAAGACATTTCCACACGTTTGGAAGGCCGGCGTTTCAGGTGTGAAGCTCAGTACTCAGTGCGTTAGTGTAGCAGGGGATTAGATAAAGAAATACTATAAAGGCGTTTTTACTCTCATAACTGTGTTCTGTTAATCTGCACAATGAAAAGTCTCAGTTTGACTTGAACAAACCTCATACTTATCAAGACGCTTGTTAATAGATGTATTTACTTACTTACATATCTACTTATACACTTTATTTACATCCTTTTCTCTACTTAAATGCTTTTACTTAGCCACATGTATGAATATTTACCTACTAAAATTTCTTATTTAGATACATGTTCATACACTTATTCACTCACATCCATGTTTTTATATTTACCTACCTAGTTACTCATTTAAAAACTTGCCTGAATGTTTATTTAAACGTTCAGTCATTAGCCTATGTGACATCACATGCCGTCATCTCCAACTAACTAACTACACATAAGCTACAAAACATTACCATTGACTAACGAGATACTAGTCATGTGGTTTCAGCTCTAATACCAATCATGGAACCAATCATGTGAAAGTGTTTACAATTTACCCCCACACAACCTATGATACTAGCTAGCATGGAAACACTATCCAATGTAGTAGACTCCCAGCAGAACTGTGGCAATTCCTAAGTAGAAATTCTGACAGTTCAGAAATGTTTGTAGGTAAATAGTAGCAGACCGTGGCATATTTGGCATATTTTTTTTTAACTCTGTCACTCAAACAAAGAGGCATGAATCATGACGAAGCCCAGAACAAACACCACAACCACTCAGCAACTGTGTGTTAAAATTAGTCGAGTGTGTTCAAAAATTTTTGCGGTTTTTTTTTTTTTTTAACGCTATGATTTCTACTGAACTGCAGCAAGGTGTATGAAACTTCCTGATGGTCAGTCTGGGATTTCCTACCATCTCAAAATCATACCTGTCTAGGATCAAATTCAGGAAGGTGGGAAAAGCCGTAACTTACTCACACATTTACATAACTATTTACATAGACGCTTACGTACTTTATCTCTTTTCTTAATTTTTTTAATTAAATAATAATAATTGAAAATTTTTTTTTTTTTACCTACATACTAACTTGTATACAAAAAAAATATATTACATAATTATATATACCTACATGCTTATTATATTATACCTTACACACATCCTTCCTGGAACTACTTAAAGATACTGTATATATTTACCTACTATACTTGTTTTTTCTAGACTTATTATTCTACATACATACTTAAACACTTGAACTGGGACTGTATATATTTACGTACCTATTTGCATGCTTATCAAAACCTCAGCAAATAAACATGTTACTGTCCCTGTTTCTGATTTCATTATTTGACATTCAACGAAACCGGGAAGTTAATGTTTATATATTTTTCGTGTGTGTGACAGAGACCTGTGCAGGTGGGCTCTGGAGTGGGTTGTTGTCCAGCACGATGCTCTGCAGGTGACGGAGGTTGCGGTAGCACACTGGGATGGACGTCACCTTGTTACAGGAGAAATCCAAACGCACCAGAGGAAGCTCCGCCAGTTCTACATCAAGAAATATAAATGTCACATTTAGATGTCACATCTTCATCATTTAATTCATAGAGATATAGACATCAGTACTGACGTGTCTGAAGATACAAAACATCAAATAAGAACGAATCTGAAACAAAGATGGCCAACAAAACAACAAATATATATTTGTTAACATTTACGGCAGATGGTCAGAATTCTAAGCAGCGACTTTTAATAATAACCATGTAAATATTTATAAAGTTTACAATCACCTACTGCTTTATTGTGGAAACATCATAAGAGACCAAATATCAATAATGACTACTTTCCTAGTTTTTAAAATGCAAGATTATTAGTTTAATTATTGTTTAATCTGAGATCAATGTGAAGCTAATAAACACATAGCTAACAATAAATAATTTATAAACTAACATCAATTAATCAATTTAATCATTCTGAAATAATGGAAATAATGATACACATGTATTGTTCCTTAATTTAATACAATTTTTAGTTAGAGACTTGTTTATAAATTTGCCTAAATTATTCTATAAATGCTAAGTATTTAATGGAATATATATATATATAAAATATAGAAAAGGGAAATTAATGCTAAGTAAATTACACATATGAACTTTTTTTAGATTCTAAAAATATTTAAAATAATAATCCTGGAGAAAGTCTAATAATTAGATAAAGTTAATTAAATGAAACAACCAACCAAATAACTACTTTTTATGCATTTTGTTATGTTTCGTTTAAGTATTTAAAATAATAAATGTTCTAAATAGTGAAAGTTTTTTCTACAACAATTCTTAAAAAACTATCTAAAAAGTATTGGCACTTAAATTTTGTAACTCAAATTCCTCCCTGATTATTTTATAAAGGGTGACAGAAGTGTGTGCATGCATCACGTGTGCTCTAACCAGAAGGCAGGCGAACCAGGTGGTTTCGGCGGATGTTCAGGTCTCTCAGAGCTTCGAGTTGGCCGACCTGCGCAGGTAACGTCTGAATCTCATTACAGCTTACGTCCTGGAGAAAGAAACACACAGTATGCGTGAGTGAGTGTGAGTGTGTGTGTGTGTGTGAGAGTGTGTGAGAGAGAGAGAGAGAGAGAGAGAGAGAGAGGGGGAGAGTGTGGATGGAGGGAAAAAGAAGCAGGAATAAAACCACAAACAGAAAGAACAGAGGAAAAACTACGCAATCGTTCCCAGCTGGTGGAAAAAATGCATCCGGTCTCGGGAAGCAGTGCAAACGCTACATTTGAAACGCACAAATATTTGAAAGAAATATAGTTTTAATATTATAATAAATAATAATACTAATGAAGATAATAAATGATAATAAATAATTACTATGCTAACATAATAAAAATAAGTAAAATATATTAATTAAGGTTTTAATTATGGCATTATACATGGGGAAAAAAGAAACGGATTAATTATAGAATATTTTATTGTCTTTTAAAATACTTTCGTTAAAATAATGTTCTGCTAATGTTACAACTTACTCATTAAATTATTAGTTAATTAAGTGCTGGCACATCTAAGTGGTACATGTGAGTTAGAGTAAGTGGTACCCAGGGTCAAGCGGTGCATGGGTGTGGTTTTAGAGGTCACATGACTACACACCAGTTCGGTGAGCTGTCGGAGTTGGCCGAGCTCTTCAGGCAGAGACACCAGCTTGTTGTTGCAGGCGATCAACACCTTGAGTGGCAGACTGCACAGGTGGGCGGGGAGAGTGGACACCTGGTTACGACTGTGAACACAAACAAACAAACAAACAAACAAACAAACACACACACAGGAGTGAGAACCTTTCCTTTACAGACACGTCCTCACGTGTGAAGTACAGAAAATTCCTGTGACGCATGATGTTATTTTGTGTGTGTGTGTTACCTGATGTTCAGGTAGGTGAGGGCCTGCAGGTTGACCAGACTCTCCGGTAGAGAGCGCAGGCAGTTCTGGTAAAGGTTCAGATTCTCCAACGACACGAACATACACACCTCCACCGGCAGCTCGGGAAGTCTGTTCCGCGACAGATCTACACACACACACACACACACACACACACACACACACACACACACACAGCAGGAAAGGAGGATTTATTAAATTAATCATTCAATAAATTTATTTGCATTCAGTAACAATTTTATGTTTTAATTCAATTGACATTTAAGGACAATGATTTTTCACACTTTAATTACAACAATTACATTTTTACTTTATAAAAAAATTTTCAAATATATAAAACATTATAATTATATTTATATATTATTCAAATTCTATCACCAAAAACCAAACCAAAGGAGGCAGTTCATCCATAAAAACAACAAAAAATTTAGCAAATGAAACAATATTTTATTAACGAGCTTAGATGGCTAATAAAGAATTCAGTATGTTTTTGCCCATTTACTTAATTGCCAATTAATACCTTTATTGGCAATTAAGAATAAAAAAAATATTGGCAATTATTTTATGTTTATTTTAGAGATGTTTGAGATTTTAGGAAAGAATTACCAACATTTTAAAATGCAAACTCACTATAACTTTTATATTAAACTAGACATTTTCAGAGGCGAGTTCAATTTCATTTCAAATAAATAATAAACATTTTTAAAATCCTTTATGTATTTATATCTCTCATGCATTTCCCCCCCTTTATTTCCATAACAATTCATATAGGAAATGCAACAAACTGTATTTTCCAGCATTTTAATTCTCCAGTTTATTTTTTATAAACACCAAACCTGAAAATATTTAAGCCAAACAAACCCTCACAGCCCATTTCACACACTCGGACAGTCTCCTGTTTTTTTGGGGGAATAAATAGATTCCAGGATGAGACTCTGCAGTGAGAGAGAGCATCAGGGTTGAGTTATCTGTGCGGTGTGTTTTCCCTTTGTTCAGGAAGGTTCAGGATTTACGATCTCCTGAGCCATCACTGGATATTTGGCCTCTTCTGCGCTAGCTCAGGTGAGCGCTCTGATCACACACATGAGCCGCAGATGTGTTCTGTCTCCTTCCACACAAAATCTTGGGATAGTCACGCGAACACACACGATATGTGATATTAACTGCATTGCCACGATGTCCGGAGCACACAAAGCACAAGAGCGATCATGCCCTGTAAGCTCCGCCCCCTTTATTCATCGTTCACCTGGTGCTCTGACTTAGTCTGCTTACGAACTATCAAATCGAACACTTTACAAATACCATAAATGATGTGTTGAATGTGATGTTTTTCCCTCCTCTTTAACGCTTCAAGCAGCATGCAACCATTAGGATGTCAGCCATTTGGACATTAGAAAATGATTTACATTGCGTGTGAAGGTTTGCGGTTTTTACTGCAAAAACACCTACAAATCCTACATACTACAAAGTGCAATAGGCCGTTTCTATTTTTTTCTTTTATCATGAATCGTTTAACCATCGGCACGATTCTAAAGAACACTGTACTGTAATATACTGTATAAAAACAATTGTGTTGGTATCCTAATACCTACACAATGTTTGTTGGACTTATGAACAAACTGGACGTATGAACGAGTTCTCGGGATAGAACTGGTTCGTAAGTAGGGGTGTTGGCTGTACTAGAGACATTGGGGATAACAGAAACTGGAGACTGTGTGTGTACTAGGAATAATCGGTATACAAGAGACACATGTATACTAGATTCCACTGGAGACACTTGTTATCCTGGAGACAAATATAATAGGTGTATGGGAGACACTGCAAATACTAGAGACAGATATACTAGGTGGAAAAATATATACTGGGCACACTAGACGCCACTGGGGACACGTATAGTGTGTATACTGGAGCACTGGGTATACTGGAGACACATATATGGACGACTTGTACATCGGGTACATGTAGACACTGGGTATACTGGATATAATGGATTACCCTGGAGATCCAGGTGGGAAACTGGCACAAGTATATGTGAGACAATGTGCATATTAAGTGCACCAGAGACAGTGGGGACACCGGAGAGCCAAATAGAGACACTGCAACACCTAGAACACAGTAAAGAGTATTTTTCTTTACGGCTTCATGACTCATTTGTTTCTTTTGTGGATTTGTGGATTTTATGATGGCTTTTCAAGCCTGAGTTGATTTATATTTATAGCAGTGCAGCTGTGTGGAGATCCGGCAGGACAGGAAGTGCAGCTCGCTGTGCCATCTAACCCAGCCAGAGGACACAATCAGACTTTGTTATCCCAAATCTAATCTTTTACTGTAAGAAACAGAACTTCATTCCTAAGTCTTGCTTTCTCCTCTGATAAGCTGAGGGGTGTCGTGTCCACACACGCTCAGTACTGCGATAATCTCCTGACGATCTGGCTTCTGTTCTGTCTGCGTTCTTCTCTCCGTTTCTCCCTCTGCTGCCATGGGGTGCATTTAGCTTTTTTGTTGGAAATAGCAACAAGAGATGACGAAAAATGCGATCTGTTTGACGTCTCTGTCTGTGCAACAAAATACCAAATGTAAAACACGCTATTCAGAATCGATGACTTAAGTTGAATTTATTTACAGACTAAAAAGTTCTTCGTGTACTGAGTCAGGTAACGCGTTAGAGACGAGCTTTTAAACACAACTGGTCTCATTTCATCCGCCCCCCCCCCCCCCCCATCAAAATAAATAAATAAATAAAACATCAGGGATAGTAAAAGCTGAATGTAGAACAAAAATTATTTTTTTTTTTTTTTTTTTTTTTTTAAAAAGCCAGTTTTAGTGATATGGGAATGCAATTGGCAAGTGGCAAAATAAAACTGGAGAAAATTGGTAAGTAGAGACTCCCAAGTGTCTCCAGTATACCTGAGACATGTGTACTGGAGACTATGTAGACACTAGGGAACTAGAAACACTGGGGTCCTGGTTACACTAGGTGTACTGGAGACACTTGGGATACCAGAGACATGTGCCATGAGGACTACATGTGTTCTGGGCACACTGGACCAAAAACGCACATGACCAGAATCATGAGTAACACGGCTAAACAATACGCTGTAGATCTATGTCTGGAGTTACGTCTGGGATCTGATTATCGATGTGCAATATCGAGATCAAATCCTCGCTGCTTATTGTTAAAACAGCCTGAATGCTGCTTCAACCGTCTCTGGTTAAAACCACACCTGTTTTAAATAATCAGTTACACTTCACAAAGAGAATTGAAATCTACTGCAGAGAATTTGAATGTCATTTGACCTTTCGAGTAAACTCGCTCCTAACACTTTAAACTCAGGGCTTCAGGGAGCATCGGGGGGGAGAGAGAGAGAGAGAAAGAGGGAGACAGAGAGAGAGAGAAAGAGAGAGAAAGGGAGGGAGACAGAGAGAGAAAGAAAGAGAGAGGGAGAGAGAGAAAGGGAGGGAGAGCAGAACCTAATGAGACTTTACTCTTCTTTTGTTCACGATAAAAATATCGCCCTTTTATAACGACCTTATAAGAAGTCACGTGTTGTGAAACGAGAGAACGGTGTCACGACTGCTTTTTTTCTTCCATTGTTTAGCAAATGTTTACCGTTTTCCTGAACACGTCATGGCGTAAAGCATTCATATGAAATATGAGCTCAAGATTCAAAAGAAAAAAGTAACAAACAAAAAAACAATGCATTGTTTATGTGTGGAAGAAACGGCAGGTCCAGTACACACGCGCGCTCGTGCGTGCGTGCGTGTGTGTGTGTGTTCCCTGCGGCAGTCATGTGGTGTACAAGAGGAACCGCATCCCTTTCTTCCCTGTTCCTCTTTTCTCTTTGCTTCATTTCCCTCAACGATCCAAAGCGACACTTTTACACCAGGCTAATTTCCTGTTCCTTTATTGTGGCGCATCAGTAAACCTCTATAACACCAGCTCTGACAGGAGCGCAGGTTTATTTATAATCAGTGCGCTCATTCTGATACAGGATGGTTCTTATAGTAACAGCTCATACGCAGGGACGTGAACGACGTATCCTGTAAGACTGATGATAAACTCTTTAAAATGTGATGTTTAATTACATGAAAAACGCCGTCATTAACGTGGACACCTTCTTCAGATCGGAGACGTTTAGGGAAGGAGCTATGTCAGTGCTTTTTCAGGGGCCTGTCCCAATGATCTTAATTGTCATTCAGATGAAACTATGCCAGTTTGGATTTCACATGAAAAGACATGAACCTGAAAAATGTGTATTATTCTAAAATGCAAAATTGTTAAGACATTGCGACATGAATTCGACATGGTTACGGACACTACAGATCTTTTGCTTTTTAAGCTTTTACCAAAACACAATTTAAGCAACAAATTTTTACAGGTCATATCCTTCTAGAAAGCTTACATCATTTTTTGTATAAAAAAAATATTAATAATTTGCATTTTAAATGATTATTGTTTGAAGTGAGACAGTATAACGCTGAAAAGTTTTGCCATTTTTTTGCTCATATAAAATCATCTCTCCAAACACAACTGAAGTGAGCAACTTCAAATTTTGCTAGAAAAATTATAAAGCAAGATTGGTCACTTCCAAGTTGCGTAAACTTCAGAATTCAGAGTTTCTTTGGCATATACATTTTCTGTATTATATGTATGACAGAAAAAAAGAATAAAACAAGTACCTACAACACCTCACGATTTGCTAGGAATTGTCAAGATCTGCTCGATTAACAGCAACCTGGATGCTTGTGTTTTAAATGTCTTCTGTAATACAGTAAACCTCACCATATGCAGTGTATCTATTACAGCGTAAGATTTAGTAGGTTATGAGTAAAACAATGTTTTAGTGAACAACAGCTACCATGGACTTTTAAAATTCTAATTAGTGTTCAAGTTGAAGCAGGACTTTGGATTGTACAGAATAACAGAACACAGTACTGCGAGTAAAAACTCCCTTTATTTCTCTATATAATCCCCTGCTAACATGAACATGTATGAATGAACTTATCCCGGTGTTTCACTAGTGCTTGGACACCATCAAGGTAGAAAGTCTTAATGCCCGAGACGTGATCAGACTGTCTGATTCACGACTGAAACGCTGGCTGGTTTTCATCGCTGGCGTTCCACTCACTGAATGTTCACAGGAATTACTGCAGTCTTTAAATGCAGGGTTTTAATGGTTTGCACCATTCATAAGTCCTGGTTTGACTCGAGATCAAACTCACTATTTAGCCGTGGCCCAAAGGGTAGAGAATTACATGTTCCATCAGTCCTGTGTCATGCCAACAGTAAAGCATCCTGAGACCATTCATGTGCGAGTTCGCTTCTCGGCCGAGGGAGTGGGCTCACTCCCAATTTTAGCTAAAAACGCAGCCGTGGATCAAGATACGGTACAAAAACATCCTCAGAGAGCATCTTCTCCAAACCATTTTTTTTTTTTTATAAACAATGCCTTTTCCAGCATGATTGAGCATCTTGCCATAAGGTAAAAGTGATAACTAAGTGTCAAACAAAACATAGAAATTTTGGGTCAATGGCCAGGAAACTCTCCAGACGTTAATCCCAATGAGAACTTGTGCTCAATCCTCAAGAGGCGGGTGGACAAACAAAAACCCACAAATTCTGACAAAATCCAAGATTTGAATATGTAAGAACGGGCTGCGCTATCAGTCAGGATGTGGCCCAGAAGTTGGTTGACAGCATGACAGGGCGACTGGCAAAGGTCTTGATAAAGAAGATCAACACTGCAAATACTGACTCTTAATGATAACTTAATATAATTGTTAATAAAAATCTTTGACACTTCTTGTAATTATACTTCAGTATACCAGAGTAACATCTGACACAAAGACCTAAGAACACTGAAGCAGCAGACTTTGTGAAACTGAATATTGCTGTTATTCTCAAAACTTTTGGGCCCGGCCTGTATATGAAAAAACGTTGCTGTTATTTAATCATGTCACAGTTAGAAATATTAGCCAAATATGTTGAATTGGATATTAGAGACAAGGTATCAGATATCAGATTCTCTAAGAAGCACGAGAAACTGGATTTGAAAAACAAACGTTGATTGTAACTGTACTTTATTACACAGTGGTTGTTCAATCAGTTAAGGTTGTGGGTTACTGGGCTACTGATCGGAAGGTTGGGGGGCGTCAAGTCCCAGCGGCAAGTTGCCACTGTTGAGCCCATAACCCTATCTGCTCCAGGGGGCGCTGTATCCCGCGCTCTTGCCCCAGTTTGCTAACTGGGATATGAGAAAAAACATCTCACTGTGCTGTAAGGTACAAGTGACAAACAACTGAATATTTTTTTTTTTTTACAAGCTTCTTGCTTGTATAATTCTACAGTGCAAGTGTTTTCATTAACCAAAATTTAAATCTATATTTATTGTAAAAGTATTTCAGTGAGACTCTAAACGTTAATTGCTTCAGTTAAAAAACAAACAAACAAAAAAACTGCGCTTTAAGGTAAATTCTGATCTTGTGACTGAACAGGAACTAAAGTAAAGAGACTCTCGTGTGAAAACGTGTTTGCCTCTGGCAAAATAAAGAGATAAATAGTAAAGTAAAGACGAGTCTGTTCCTGTTCCCATCGTCACACTATCGTTCTTGTTGCAGGTTCTAGCTCGTTCGGATAAGAACATAACGCACAACTAATGGAGCTTATGATGGAAACAAACAAACAAACAAAATTATAATAATATCCATATCTATTCTGTTTTTCCATACTTTACTCTGCCTGTTCATTTTATGCTCACAGCTCTCCATGCATTTGATCTTTCATGGAGTTTCATGGGCGTCGCTACATGCAAATGAGCTTCATCAGGAACACGCCGATCAACAACATACACAAGCAAGTGCAACAAGGAGCGATGTTTCTAAATCTGCTGCTAATCTGGCGGAAAACATTTGTACTGTTTGGCTCATTCAAACACTTTTCATACAGCTCATTCATACAGCTTTAAAGCTTTATAAATTTAACTAAATGTGTTTGTTAACAAAACCGCTCCGTGGCAGGAAGATATGCCTTATGCACCCTGAAGATAAAACGGTTTAACAGCACAGAAAGAGTTTATACAAGTTTTTGGCGTATATAATATAGCACTTCAGAGAAATTTTAAATGATAATGTGTTTGTTTATTTTTGGGATACTTTTGAATTCTAGTTAAACAAATAACACGGAGAAAGTTATGTTTCTTCTTTTTCATTTTACATTTTGCATTTTTTTAAAACATGCTTCCAGTCAAGCTATAATTATTATAATTTAAAATGTAATCATGTAACCAGATCTCAGAAAAGAAGGGTTAATAATTATGATTAGATCACTGTCTAATTTTAATTTTACCGCAGCCTTAATCAACAGAGTGCCAATACTTTTAGGACTCCATTTCTCAGTCGGTTAGCGTACGGCTCAAGCGGCTCTTGTGGAAACAATCGCAGCCTCGAGCGCAACTCAGTCTGTAATTTACAAACCAAAACAAACGCTCTGCCGCAAAACTCCAGCTCTATTTTAAAGCGCAGCTCGCCGCAAGCATTCCACATTCCTTCAAACCTCGCGCGTTCCTCGGAGCGCCGCGCTTCTCTCCCACGACAGCTGGAAGGCCACGTCCCATTTTCTCCAGCGCCCAGACAACACGTCGTATATGACCGATAACGTGATGATTACATCATCATAATGGTGATAAAAATATTTGTAAAAATTTTACCATTTTACAATTAAATTAAAAAGATTAATTCAAAAACATAACATTTATTTATTAACCAAAATTCAAATCTATACTTTTTGTAAAAGAATTTTAGATAATCATTAGCATGTTTCCATCCCGCCACAATTCATTATAAAGTGTTCGAGTGTTAGAGCTTATTAAAATGTATTCAAATCACTTAATTATCATTATTATTAATATCTCTTTGATAACAGATATAAAAATGTAACTCTTTTAATCTAATCTCAAAATTATAAAACACTGAATTAATTAATTTTTTTTTTTTTTTTTAGAAAAATATAACATTGGAAACGTTAAAATATTAAACAGTTTCTTCTCGTTTGAAAACCTGTATTACTTATTGTAGAAATACTTCAGATTATCATGATATTATGTTTTCATCACATCGTCCCCTAATTAATACCAAAACTTTTTTTGTCGTCAGACAAATACACTCGGTAATCGGAGAGAGAATCACAGATGAGAAATGGTAAAAGTAGATCGGATAAAGATGAAGTTTTGTCTTAAAACGACTCCAGTGTGTTAAAATTCACTTATACCACTTCAGCGCTGTTATTTCAGCCAAAATTAAAATATGAACTAATCCCAGTAAAAATATTCAGTTTATCTTTTCTACGTAATATCTATTGGTGCAGGTGTTTACATTGTAGCATTAGTAGCTCCTTTTAAAGTAGATGTTCTGACGAAATTTGACTGAACAGATATACAGATATACAGACAGACATTTTTCTGAGACTGGTTTCGGGTCCTCCTGTGTATGAAACCTATCACTGAAAGCGACTTCTGAAGCTTCTGAAGATTATGTCGGTCTTGTAAATCGGGTATCTGATTTTTGTCCTATGTAGCCATGCCCACTTTTAAAGGTGATTTTAAAAATTTAATAAATAAAATGCTTATTAAAACAATGTAGTAGTCTAGACTGTGCACTAATTTGTTCTAAACACTAAAAAGGTAAATTGGTTTATCTGGAATCTCCTATCAAGACCCTGCAAACTTGCTTTTTATGGAAAATTTTGAAAACACAGCTTCCCCAAGATAACTACATGTTTGTGTTATGTTAAGAATGAGGTAAAACTAGATATGATTGTCAGCGTTGATGTCTTTTTTTCATCCCTCATTTTATCAACTTTATCTCTTTGTACAGGGCTCTTAACATAATTCCTAACATGTCAGACATTAACCAGACATGTTTAAGACACACCGTTGCCACCTTCAGGGTTGGAGAGACCTAGTGAACGTTTTTAAATAATTTTTGGCGTGGATGACAAAATATATAGTGTGGAAACTGTTGCTCATGTGGACGAAAACGAAAGAAAGCACATGAAGCGTATACATGTGGGCGGAGTCCAAAGTGTGCCTTTTCCCGCCATAATCTTAAAGCCTGAAAAAAATTGTTAAGGAACATAGGAATTGTGGGCAGACCAAAAATAAATAATCCTGTTTTTTTCCATTCCTCTTTACTTCGTCATGCTGATGCATCTTTGCTTTGGAAACGCCCACTTTCTATTACAAGTAAATTAAACCCTGATGAATAAAACAAGTAGCCCCGCCCACCCATTTAGAATGATGAGTCATGTTTTAGAATAAAGTAATAAGTAATGTCTTTTGCTGTTGCAGACACAGATAAACCAACATTAGCTATTTTTATTTTATGTAGTGCTTGTACTATTACAGGAGTAACACTGGCAGTTACCTACACAAGCAAATGCGGCTGAAATTCTGATTTTTAATATCATTCCATTCGACAAGTTTACATGCGCTCCAGTAATCAGATTACAGGAAAGCTACAGATTTACGCAAAATCACTTAAACGACAATCAAAATCATATTTCAGAATACATAATGTGAAATACAGAAGTTTTTTTTTAGAAAGCTATTAAAGAAAATGGAGGGCAGCGCTGAGAGCAGTGATGTAATCACGAAGCACTGTGTTCGAATCCAACAAAAGTTAAACACAGAAACGGAACGCCAATGTGATTTTCAGAGGAAGTGCCTCGGGCTACGAGCTAATCGTGCAGGAACAAGTCCGTATCTGTTCAGTTTCCCACACCATAACGTCCACCGTTTCTCTTTCAGATTTCTTTTAAATCTCAGGCACTTCAGTTGTGAGCATCGATTAATAGCCATCTCTGCATCTCACATTAAACGTCAGCTCTGCTGCGTCGTCAACGACTAAATGTGCCAGCGGCGTCTGACTCAACACCGTTTCTCAGTTCTAACACTAAATGGTTTCCTGTTATAGCGAGTTTTTTTATGTTGTTATTTAAAACACCATTCTTTGAAATGCTTTTAAAACATAACGGCAGAGTTTTCCATTTGCGTCACAGCTCATGACAACAATCACGACAGATTTTTAAAAACAGTTAGGAACAGAAAATGACTTCTTACACTTTACTTAAAATGAATAAATAATCGAATCGCTCTACATTGGACATTAAACGTCAAGTTTGGAAACTTTGTTGCATCACAACTTCGTATTTGCATTTTAGCATGGGGACGTGAGGACAGCCAATCAGATTGCAGCATCTCAGAAATTATTTGGATTGTTTCCGCAAATCGAATCTGAAAATATTCTGATAATCTGATAAATCTATCATCTGTGATTATTTACTCTACACTGGTAACCATTCATTAAACTAATTAACTAATGAATATACATTAATTAACAAACATGAATATGGGCTGCAAATGAAGAATTAATAATGAGTTTTAAACTACTGTATATTAACACACATGTTCTTGTTCAACACTGTATAGTTTTAATAGTTTAAGTATCTTGTTTAAATTTATTTTAAAAATAATAATAAAGCACTATAGTCTATATAAACACTATCCAAGTAAATTGAGTTCCTCATAAACTTGACAGGCATGAATGTGATGCCCAGATACGACCGAATCACAAACAGCTGCGATACCGATACGAAGTGCACTAGATAAGTCGCATACGTCATTGTACCAGACCCTACGGAGCGCATGCATCTACTGAACAACGAGGTGATTAGGATTGAACCTGAAGCGAATGTCAGCTAGCGGGCTAATCAGGGGTATGCTAACTAGTAGCAAACGCGGTGGTTATGCTATAAGTTTAGCTAAATCACTTACAGTGATACTGCTAGTTCGTTAGCTAGTCAGTTATTTATCTATCAAAATAAACAACTAAGCTAAGTAAAGCGTGACGTGAAGTTTAACCCGAGCGCGCGCAAACACGCACACACACCCGTGTTTACACCCTGACTGGTGCTAACGCTAATTAGCATACCAACTCGACTAACTCGTGCAAACAAACCGTTTAAGTTGTTTTGAAGCTGACCCCGGATAGTTAATGATTTAGGTTTAGCAGACGTTGCAGGTGTAGTGAGTGTATACTGCGCTGCGTACCGGCCCGGGTCGTGTCCGTGAGGTCGTGATTAGAGGCGCTCCTCGGGAACTCCTTCAGTTTCCTGCCGCTCAGGTTCAGGCAGCCGGTGGCCGCGGCTTCTTCGAACGCCCGGTCAAGTGAACGGTTCCAACTCGCAGGTCCAGGCACGGTTAATCCGTTCCCGGTGGCCCCTGCTGCACCAGTACTCCCACCAACAGCGAATCCAGGCACGGTGCTTTCCGCGGAGAGCAACACCGAGGCCGCCATTACACCGCTAACTCCCACTGACTCTCCCCTGTCCCTGCCTTACTCTTCCCCCACCCGTATTCCGGCAGCTTTCCGTCTCCTCCACTAGGATCGGTTAAAACATGGCCGTGGTCGCTAGCGTACAGCACCACGTCAACTCGTCCGCCATATTGGAAAGGTCGGCGGGTACGCCAACAGCCAACATTTAAAGCGGCTTAGCGCAGATTGTACCTAAAAGAAATTACCATAAATCATCGATTTATTTAAAAAACATTTTATTTAACACTAGAGTAAGGACCTTTGTTGACGGGAAAGAGTTTGTAGAAATAGTTAAAAGTTTAAGGCTAAAAATTATTTGATCAGTGTTCATTTAATCAGTGATATTATTATTTTAGGTTGAAGCCTAAGTACGTTTGTCTGTTTTTCTGTACGGCAGAACTCTCTAACTTATTAATACTAAAAATTTTAAGCTTGAGTATCTTATGCCTTGTTTACACTTCCTCTTCAGTAATCGGTCAGTGAATCACAGATGAGAAATGGAAAAAGTAGATCGGATAAAGATGAAGTTTTGTCTTAAAACGACTCCAGTGTGTTAAAATTCACTTATACCACTTCACCGCTGTTATTTTAGTGGTGAAAATATGAACTAAATTCGACACATAACTTTTTTTCATCACTTTTACTCAACATTTTTATTACACTTATGGTGCAGGGTAGGTTAAACTTCAGGTGGATATGTACATACTGCAAAACTTTAATTAAATACTGTACAGCAGTCGATTTAAGATGCACCCACAGTTTGCCGCATACGGAATACATTGTCAAAACGTCCAGTTTCATGCAATGCTGCAAGTCATGCACATTTTGTAATAAAAAATTGAACATTAATATCTGTGTCTTATTTGATTTGTTAGTGTCCATCTTGGCCAACAGAATTTTGGCTGTTCCCATTGACGGGTCCCTTCCTGATGCCCCGGTCTCATTTTATCCAGGCTTGGGTCTGGCACTGCATCCAATCTTAAGTGTGAAAGTGAAGTTTTGTATTTATTTGCAGAGAAATTATTCTCTGGACATAATTTCTCTGCAAATGTTGCTACTCTGTCTAACTTATTAATACAAAGAAATCACATTTTTTAAGCTTGAGTATCTTATGCCTTGTTTACATTCCCTGTTCGGTAATCGGTTGCTCTGACCCAGTTGTCTTATCCAAACGCTCTTATCCAGAATGACTTATAAAAGTGCTTTGAAGATTCTGTCAGTAGATAGATCCTTACACTGCATCAACCTGCATCCACTGTTAACTGTGTGTACTTTACCACTTCAGATATAACTGTGCAAGTAATCATATTACTGTGATACTCCTCTTTTTATGTAGATAATACAGATCACATGTTCCTGTTTATTGTTGTAATGTTACACACGTGGCTGTTGCATCCTGGTAAGTTTGGAATATATTTGCATGCAAATATGTGATTTTATGTTAGCCACTAGGCACTTTGGTGCGTGGGGGTGTAAAAATTGTTATTATATATGATGCACACATACATTCATGTTTATCATATGATGCCTCTGAGCGATGCAGAGCTACTGAGATAATATTCTGTGATGATAATGATACTGTATGTGCAATGCATCCACCAGGATTTTAATTAATCACAGATGTTGTATAAGCTGACGTCTTGTTTTTTATGGCTTTCTTTCATCTTGGCATCAGGATATGGGTATATGCTATGTAATTTAATGCTAGGAAAGAAATAAAGAACAAATGAATGAATAAAAGGAAAAAAAACGTATGATATTCATCCTATGTTAGTCAATATGTCCCCAAAGGACCAATTAAATGTCCTCTCACTTTTAACAAAAAAAATATAAGTGGACAATAGAGATATATGCCAAGGGAATCCATTTCTGACGTTTCACCTGTATGTGGTCTTCTTGGCCTGCGTGTGGTGACTGGGGAAGGTTCCAGTTTACCATGAATAAGGTCATGGACGCCTCTGATACATACAGCTGTTCTCTGAGGACTAGTAAAAGACTGAAATTCCCACAAACAGTTTTGTACCTGAGCCTCTAATAACAAAAGTAGACTTCATATTAACTTATGGACATCCTATTATACTGAACTTACAGCCTCCTAAACACAGTATGAATGCAAAACTATCAAATAGTGTATCTGATATCACCCAAATGAGGATGGGTTCCCTGTTGAGTCTGGTTCCTTTCAAAGTTTCTTCCTACTGCCATCTCAGGAAGTTTTTCCCTCAGCACTGTCACCCTTGGCTTGCTCACCAGTATGACCACACGCCTAATATTGAGTAGGTCCCCCCTCTTGTCACAAGAACATTTATGCATTGTGCATTCTTACACCTTTTTATCAGAACCAGCATTAACCCTTTCAGCAATTAGAGCTACAGTAGATCTTATATTGGATCATACTACACATGCCAGACTTCGCTCCCCTTGTGCATCAGTTAGCCGTGCATCAGTTAGCCTATCACAGGTTCAACATTTTTATTTCCTTGCACCTCTTTTGGTATGTCCTGATCACTGTAGACCAGAAAAATCTCACAAGAGCCGCAGTTTTGGAGCTGCTCTGACCCAGTTGTCTTATCCAAACACTCTCATCACTTACAAGAGTGCTTTGAAGTTTCTGTCAGTGGATAGATCCTTACACTGGTTAATAGATTACTAACTAAGCACTATATGAATTGAATACCGTGTCTTGTGTAAGACTTCTATCTCATAAAGTAGGATGGTTCTAATTTTTCTAAAATCTGTTTTTTATTATTATTATTATTATTTACAAAAGATACTTTGTCTAGTTTTGTTAGGAACTTTCTGAATGAGTGTTTCATATTTATTATGAAAAGACATCAACATGAGGCATAATTTTATAATTGACTGAGATTTTTTTAAAGTTGGAAAAATAATATTTTAGCAAAATAAATAAATAAAATAGTACAATTTACAACTACTAAATGTTTTAACTAACCTTTCAGTTCTAACTCAACTGTACACACAGCAAAAAAATGTTATACACATTATCTATGATTTGTGGACAATTAAACATAAAGTTAAATAGGATGTAAAAAAAAAAATTCATTAAAAAAGAAAGGTTTATATTGTCTTATTTTGACAAGTCTTAGGACTAAATGCAGTCAGAAAGATTCACCATTCTAAAATGGCGGCTCCGTTAACGGGTCTGCCTCCATTCAATATGGCGGATTTTGTTCTTAAGCAGCCTCTGATTGGATCAGCCAATCCTAGCTCGGAAAGCGGGACCGCACTGTCCAGTCAGAATTCAGGAATTTCGAGAAGGAGGTGTGACCTTTTCGGATTGCGGGTGGTTAAAACGAACGTGTCGGTTGTTATACGCATGCGCAAACGGACTGTCAGAAGACCTAACAATAAACGTTTCGTTATTTTTTCAACATATATTTTGAGTTGTTTCAAAAACACAAACATTATTAAAAAAAAAAAAACACCTTATTTTGCTGTTTAAAGTTTGCCACTTAATATTTTAGAGACAGTAGAGGACGCTAGATTTCTAATTTTTAAACTGGATGAAGTTCGATTTGTTTTTATATGAGCTGTAGGGGTCGCTGTTACCACGTACAAGATTTTTTTTTAACTCTCTCCCTCTCTCTCTCTCTCTTTCATTGTCTCTGTCAGGACACTTTTCATCTGATGAACTATAAATTTGTCTGGCCTCTATTTAAACACACACACACACACTGAAAGCAACAATTTGCACGTCACAGATCTGTCATATAAACATAATGGATAAGAAAAATGCTTTAAATGACAGACCTGCCCAGCTTTACGTTCCTTCCCCGACATCATGGATCACACTTCTTCAACGAATACTAATAAACAAATTAAAATGACCTGTCTTACTGCAGAGGTTACAGAATTGACATGTGTGACAGCTGATTTTATTTATGAGCATGAAGGGCAAAGTAATTCATGCACCACACAGAAATGGCACACGCCTGCCCGAGGGCGAGAGCGCTCATTGCTGCAGACGGCGAGCTCCATAAAAACCGATCCAGCGTTAAGTGTCGATTTTGTCATAAGGGCAACAAGGATGCATTTTGACTTTCCAATATCCTTGTGAATTTACTTTGTGGTGAATAAAAAAGTTTGTGGAAAAGCAAAAGCAAACCTGGAGGAAAAATAAGAAAGATGAGCTGAAGCTCCGAGTTAGTTGCACCTCAAATGCTGAGCGCTCAGACATGTAAGGAATAAAACCATAAAACACTTCTGTTCTAGGAAAATAATCATGTTCAGTAATAGTAACTTTGCCTCATTGCACCACTGCAGTGTGTGTCCTGGAGTATTTTATTTCTCATCAATCTCACAATTATTAAAAAATATTTATTTGTTATATAGCAGCACATCATGTTTATAGCAATACATCTTTTATAAAACAAATTCCTGTTTCTACTTAAACTGTAGCAGCTATTAGTACAGTGGTACCATGGCATATGAATTTAATATGTAAATGCAGATAATCTGTTCCAGCCACCCAAAAATATTACCAATATTACCAATTTCCAACACTATAATAATATTTTTGCATATAGAAAAGACATGTAAATGAAGTAAACAATAGACGTTAAACCATACTTTGACCTTAATTCATGATTGTTCTTGGACTCTCTTTTCTTCTTGGTAGCATCCTTGCTAACATTCTTGGGATGCAAAAAAAAATTCTGCGTGGTTCCTGGGTGTACGCGCAACTTAGCCGGCGTTCGCTTCAGCTCATTCTGAATATCCTGAAAATGCTTTGTATGCCGAGGCACATTTCTTGCAAATTTTCAGTTCTTTACAGTTCGGCGAAAATACTTAAGGTTTTACATTCATATACAGAGGTACCGCTGTGTAACTAAAACATTAGTTTTGTATAACTATTCTGAGTGTACTACTCTACTTATACCACAGCGACATGCCAACACTCAACCTTAATTGATTATTGTACGAAATTTAGCATGTTTTAATGGTTTATTGTTAGATTTAAAGTTTACCTTTCATTCATTCATTCATTTTCTTCTTCTTCTTCTTCTTCTTTGTCTTTCGGCTGTTCCCTTTCAGGGGTCGCCACAGCGAATCATCTGCCTCCAT